>MU227225.1:444237-455987 GCA_018584345.1 Thuja plicata
ACTTTATTTATTATTTTTATAATCATTTTATCTCAAAATATACATGCATTAAATTTATTGAAATAAGATAAGGACATGCATATACGCATTTTTATCATTTTAATTATCAACATAGGGAAATCATATATAATATTAAAAATGTATACTATACTTCCCTGATGTCTCATTCCTTTTGAACCTGTAATTTTCAATGTCAACATGTTGAGTTTATATTTCATTTTCAAGAAAGAATCTTCTCTGACAGATCTGATCAAAGACATTAAACTTTTCAAACCTAAAAAAATTGAAAATTCAACTTTGATCGGTAAAGTGCCGCGTATGATCATTTAAACGATGTCTACAGACAGTTCTGTGCCACGTAAACAACTGAAACGATGCCTGTCATCTATCAAAAACTACGTAAGTCACTAGAAAGTACCACCTAGAAATAATTCAATAATGCCTATCAATAGGAAAATGCCACGTACTAACTGTAGTGTCACATATAAGAATTCTAGTCAACCTGTACTAACATTAAAGTGACACGTACACAACAGGAAGTGACACCCAGAAACAAACAAGGGAAAACAATGGATATTTACCAAGGGTTTTAAAACAAGATACTTGCATTTTTGGATACCCTTTTGGACATTTTACCTCTGCATACTTTCAACTTGATCAGAATTTTCCATTTTTGGACATTTCACAAAATCATCCAAGGATTGATCATTTAAGTGAAGACAAAAGCCTAAGATATTTATACAATTTATGTTCATGTCGGCTTTTATGTGATCTCATTATATCAAGTCTACCCTGCAAACCGACGGATCCTATCTAAGGCAAGAGTGTCCTTTTCTGAGTGATAACTTTACTTCTTCAAGACCCTTACAAGAACCTATAAAGGAGACAGAGGCAAAAATGTCCTTCCCATTTGGTAACATGGACCCCGATCAAATCAACCATGTTAACAAAGATACGAACAATAATGGAGGAGGAAATATTGATCCTAACAACCAAGGGTCAAACAAAAATAACAATGGAGGAGGAAACATTTACCCTAACAACCAAGGGTTAAACAACAACAATCTTGGAGGAGTAAATCTTGACCCTAACAATCAAGGGTTAAACAATAATAATAACAATGGGGGCAACATTGACCCTAATGATGAAGAAGTAACCAATGAAAAGATTAATGAAGCAATGAAAAGTCCTTTCTTCATGAAGCTCATGGAAAAAGTGTTGGAAAAAGACAAAGAAAAATATTTCCTAGACCTAGCACAAATAGGTCTCAAACTTCCCCATGACTATGATGTCAATCAACTTAAGCAAAAATAAGCTGAGGCTAATCCTATTGATATCATGAACAAACAATTCAAACTCTTCCAAATGCAATTGGACATGATGAAACAAAGCGGGGTTCCTAAACCCTTTTCTATTGAAGCTTTGTGTCCCTTTTTGTTTGATAAGTCATTAATCATGGTTCCATTCCCAACTAATGCTATCTTTCCTAAATACAAAAAATATGAAGGAACAATTGATCCTCAAGATCACTTAAGGGATTTTTGTGCCTTGAGCCAAGATTTCATGCATGATACAACTTACCTCATGAGGTTATTTCCTAGAAGTTTAGGAGGCATGGCCATGGAGTGGTTTTCAAAGTGACCCTTCAGCATCCGAAGCTTTGAAGAGTTGGCCTCCAAACTCATGACTCATTATTTCTACAATATCAAACATGAGGTTACGATGATAAATTTATGTAATACCAAGAAATGAGAGGGAGAAGGATTCCTACTTTTCTTACAATGATGGAGAGCAGTATTTGCTAGATACCCTTGAAGTGTTCCTAAAAAAGAGAAGATGGATATCTTTATTAATAGCTTGACTAATGAGATGAATTACCGGTTGAGACTATAATGTCCTAGGTCTTTCTAAGATTTAATTGAGAATGCGGTTACCACGGAAGAGGTATTGGTTAAAAGTGGAGAACTAAAGCTTTATAAAAATAACAACAACAATACCTCCAATAACAATCAAAATAGAAATCCTCCTAACAATAACCGGCTTTGGATGAGGAATAACAATAAAGGAGTGGTGAATGATGGAGTTGTAGAGGCTAAAAATGTCAAGGCCACCCCTTTTAATCTTACCAAAGGATTTTCTCAAGCTAATAATGTGACCCAAGAACCCAAGGTACCTTTCAACAACAACAATAACAATAATAACTTTGGGAACAATCAAGGGGCTAACAAACCTAATCCTTTCTTTACACCAACTCCTAAAAGAAAATTCACACCTTTGGGTGAACCCCTTGAGAAGGCATTAAGAACCCTCATTGCTAATAATCTTATTGACTTACCTAGAGCTCAACCATATGAACCACAAATAAAACCTACATGGTGGAGTGAGTCTAGTCATTGTGAATACCATAGAAATCAAGGACATAAGACAAATAATTGCATGCATTTGAGACATGTAGCACAAGACCTAATTGAAAATGGTATGATAAAGGTAGAAGGCCCTCAAAATAACGAAGATCACATGGCCTTTAAGACTCCTTTCTACAAACATGAAAAAGGTGAATCTTCCAACTCAAACAATGGAGGGAACAATGGCAACAATTTGAGAAGCAACAACAATGTAAACTTTGCCCATACTTATGACAATACTATTAATGCCCTATCTGGACATGATAGTACTATAAATATTGTGGTAATAAAAGAAAAACCTATTCAAGAGTCCTCTAATGTTGTAACTAGGGGGCAAGTAGCAAGAGTTATCCTACAAGGAAGTGCCCCTAAAACCTTTGGTCTTACTTCAACAACTACTTTGGCTAAACCAACATCTTCTTCAATAAGGCCTTATAGTTTGGTGGATCAATTGCATAAAACTCCAGCACAAATCTCTATTTTGGAGTTATTATCTCCTAATCACAAATAAATATTGGAAAAATCCCTAGTGGAAACCAATGTTCCTATAACCTTGGATGAGGATAAGTTTAAAAATATGGTAGGACATCTCATAGCTCATCATTGCCTTTTGTTCTCCGATCAAGATGACATGTCTATTACCCACCCTCAAAATTTGCCCTTGCATATAGAAGTGTTAATCCAAAGGCATAGGGTTAAGACAGTTCTCATTGATGGGGGAGCTGGTCTCAATATTTGTACATTAAACCTTTTCAAGTCTCTAGGGATATCCGAATCATCTAGTGACCCTAAGAAGCAAATCACCATTAAGGCTTATGATGAGGAAGAAAGGTCTTCAAAAGGCATGATTTTTTTACCTATCTAAGTGGGACCTATCAAAAAAGATACCATATGTCAATTTCTCGACATGAAATTAACTTATAATATCCTATTGGGAAGACCTTGGATTCATGAGATGCAAGCAGTACCTTCTACTTATCACCAATGCATAAAATTTCCACATAGAGGTGAGAAGATCACAATTGGAGGAGATTCTAATCCCTTCCAATATTGCAACACATTGAAGCCAAGTCATGAATTATTTATTCCTCACAATAGGGAAGGAGTCATCCCTAATGATGCTATTGAAGAATCTAAAGAGGAAAGTTTGAAGTTGACATCAAATGCTATTTCTATCTCAAACCCTAATCAAACTAACTCAACTGCAACAACTAAAGGAAAAGAAAAGATGAGTTATGAGGGTCAAAATTCACATGATAATTCAGTCAAGACTTATACATTGAGGATGAAAACTTTGAAACCTACCAAGGAAGAAAGAGAACAAGCTAAGAAGGATCAATATCAAAAGATGATTGAATTGATGCACACCTTTGAAAAACAATATAAAATCAACTCCAAGGGAGTGGGGGAATATTTCGTTTCCCTATTTGATTTACCAACCTCTCCTAGGATACATGGGAAGCCATCAAGTGCTCATCCCCCTCATAAATACAATGCTCATTTTGTAAGAGAGAGTGATAAATCTGCCTTAGAGAAGGAGGATAATGAAGTACTACAATGGCTTTATAAGGAAGAGGACACTTCAAGTCATTCTATGGAAAGGGTACAACACATCAACATTCAAACCGGTCAATATGGGAAAGGGTATCAAATCATGCAAAAAATGGGATATAAGGGAAGAGGACCCTTAGGAGTCCAAAATAGAGGATTATTAGAACCTATTGAACCAGCTTAGAGAGCAAAAGAAGAGAAAGCCGTAATAGATTTTCAACATAAAGGAGAAAGTTCAAGTCCAATGCATGATTCCCATGAACTTGTGCACATGGTTGGTTTTGAAAGTGAAGATGATTCTAGAGATTATGAGTGGGATTCCTTTTCTGAAGAGTCTTTTCATGACATAGAAGTTGATTTTATTCACACATATGCAACTATTCCCAATGTTACAAGTCAAGAAAATGAACATCAAGGCTCGAATTCTACACAAGTGTCAAGTGAACCTCAATAATCCAACATAAGGCAAGAATCTAGGAATAGTCAATGGGTAGGTTAACCTTGGGTGCCTTTGTGGGGGGGTGATTCAAATGTTGTATTTAATCCACATGCATTCTTTCCCATGGAAATCAGCGAGGACTCTAGTGAAGGAGAATTTGCTCCAACTTCCATGGAACATCTTGAGGAAGCCCATGTCATAGACCTAAGTGATACAGTGTACAAACCTTCAAATGAGGTCATGTCCTTAAACCCTTCAAATGACAATTTTCCAAATGAATTCTTATCCTTAATGCACCCTGAATTCATTGATTGGGATTTATCCAAACCAAATGACCTATTATACATTCCAAATGACCTTGCAATGGCCCAATACCTAAATGCAGTTGAGCCATCTTCTTCCATAAATGAATACAATCTGGACATAATGATAGAGGTAGGGGTCCAACCTCTCAATCCACAAAATAAAAGAAAAAAATATTAAAAAAAAATGAAAAGGTCTAGTGGTGAAAACCACCATGTGGCAGTGCTAGAACCTAAAAAAGTCAAAATATTGGATGCTTCCAAAGGTGAAAACCCTTTTTTGGCACCTAAGGAAGAGAGGTTGGATGCCCTACCTAGACATGAAGATGAAAGATCACCCATCCTTATTGAACCAACGGAGAAAGTTAACATTGGAACCGAAGAGGATCCTAAAGTTATTCATCTAGCAGCATCTTTGAGTCCATCAGAAAGAAAGGAGTTCATCAAATTATTTCAAGAAAAGAAAATTAACTTTGTGTGGTCTTATGCCGACATGCCAAGGTTATATCCAAGCTTCATAATGCATCATTTAAATGTGAAACGCGGTGTGAAGCCCATCAAGCAAAAATTGAGAAAGATGCACCCTCATGTGGCACTTTTAGTAAAAGTAGAATTGGAAAAGCTTCTCAAGGTTGGATTCATAAGAGTAATTGCATATGTAGAATGGATATCCAACATTGTACCAGTCACAAAACATGACAAATCTATTAATTTTGCAGGGAATTTAAAGATCTCAATATTGCTTTCCCAAAAGATGATTTTCCGCTACCTAGCATTGATATAATAGTGGACTTAACAGCGGGTCATTCTATGCTTTCCTTGATGGATGGATTTAGTAGATACAATCAAATCCAAATTATACCTAAAGACCAAGAGAAGACATATTTTACATGCCCATGGGGAGCCTTTTGTTGGAATGTGATGCCCTTTGGTCTCAAAAATGTCGGAGTAACTTACCAAAGAGAAATGACTACCATCTTCCACGATATGATGCATACCTTTTTAGAAGACTATGTGGATGATATTCTAGAAAAAAAACATGAAAGAAAGGATCACTTACCAATATTAGACAAGATTTTCACAAGGCTAGAACAATTCAAAGTGAGACTCAATCCAAAGAAGTGTGCTTTTGTGGTACAATCTGACAAACTCTTAGGGTACATTGTTTCTGCAAAAGGCATTGAAGTAGATCTTGAGAAAGAACAAGCAATAATGGACATGGAAATTCCTAAGAATATTAGCCAAATGAGGTCTCTTCAAGGAAGACTTCAATCTATAAGGAGGTTCATCTCCCAATTGGCAAAAAAATTCCATTCATTCACAAGGTTGCTACATAAAGACACTATTTTTACATGGGATGAAGAGTGTGACAAAGCTTTCACATTGTTAAAAACATACTTTGTGAATTCACCCATCTTAATGTCACTTATTAAAGGAAAAATTTTGTTTCTTTACATATTAGCAATGGAAAAATCTTTAGGGTTCCTATTGACACAAGAAGACAATGAAGGAAAAGAAAGAGCCATTTACTACTTGAGTAGAACATTGATAAAGTATGAATTGAACTATAGATTCATGGAAAGGGCTTGCCTAGTTGTGGTGTTTGCCTCTCAAAATCTTAGACATTACATGTTGATGCATAAAGTGAAGTTAATTTCCAAGATTGATCCTTTGAAGTATCTACTTAGTAAAACAGCCCTAACAAGAAGAATTGCAAAGTGGGTGATGGTACTTAGTGAGTTTGACATTCAATACGTGGATAGGAAAGAAATCAAGGGACAAGTCACTGCTGATCAGTTGGCCAAACATCCTTTAGAGTCTACACATCCAATTAAAGTGGAATTTCCTGATTCAGAGATTGTTAATGTGGAAGCAAAGACATGGACTCTATATTTCAATGGATCCTATACTAAAAGTGGTTCAGGGGCAGGAATTTTTTTGATAACACCTCAATGTTGCACAATTCCAAAATCTTACAAAGTATTGTTTCCTTGCACAAATAATATTGTTGAATATGAAGCTTTGGTCATAGGTCTCAAAATGTCTTTGGAATGGAATGTCACAGAATTACAAGTTTATGGAGACTCTCAATTATTCATCAACCAAATCAATGATGAAAACAATACCAAAGATGAAAAATTGATGCCATATAAAAGGATGGTGGATGATTGGAAAAAATATTTTTCTTTGATTACCTTTGAGAAAATTCCAAGAGAAAAAAATAGAGGAGCCAATGCAATGGCTACTTTAGCTTCATTAGATGCAATGGCTACTTTAGCTTCATTACTCCAAATGCCTGATCAGAATGCGAGGTATGAATTCTTGGTGGAAGAGTTGGCAAAATTAGAATTTGACTTACCCGATACCCAAATTATTTCCCTTCTTAATGGACATGACTCACCTTGGTATGGACCAACTTATACTTATCTTAAAAATGAAACCTTACATTTGGACCAAACCCGAGCCCAAAAATGAAATTTCATAAGACAATCGGCTCGTTATACCATCCTATCTGACACATTGTATCGTAAGGGTCTTGACAGAACACTCCTTAGATGTCTAGAGGAAGAGGAATCAAGGTTATCTTTAAGAGAAGTTGACGAGGGGATTTGTGGGTTGCATTCTAGTGGATTAAATATAGCAAATAAAATCCTTTGCATTGCGTATTTTTGGAAAACCTTAGAAAAAGATGTTTGTCAATTTGTGAAAGTTTGTGCTAAATGCCAATATCATGGAGACATGATCTAGGCACCTATGCAAGAATTACATCCTTTTGTCACACTATGGTCATTTTATCAATGGGGTTTTGATCTAATTGGCATGATTTAACCACCATCTTCTAATGGACATAAGTATATCCTCACAGAGACTGAATATTTCACTAAGTGGGTAGAGGTTGTTCCTTTGACAACTTCCACAGGGAAGCAGATTTCCATGCTTATCCTTAATCACATTATTTGTCGATATGGTATCCCTCATGTCATCATTACAGACAATGGAAAATAATTCAAGAACAAAGATGTAGATTAACTTTATGAAACATTTCATATTATTCACTATTCTTCCTCTATTTACTATCCTCAAGGTAATGGACAAGCCAAAGCTACAAACAAGAATATCCTCAAAATATTGAAGAGATCGGTTGATAAGTCAGGAAGAGATTGGCATATTCAAATAAACCCGACATTGTGGGCCTATAGAACTAGCATCCATACACCAACAGGAGCTACACTATTTTCCTTGGTTTATGGGGCCAAAGTTGTTCTACCCTTAGAAGTTGAAATACCATCCTTAAGAGTGTCACCAGATGGATTAATCACGGATGAGGATTATAGGGTTTCCCAACTTCAACAATTGGAATTGTTGGAGGAACATCAAACACAAGCATATGATCATTTGAAAGTGTATCAAAATCAAATTTCAAGAAACTACAACAAGCACATCAAACCAAGATCCTTTCAAGTGGGAGACTTAGTGTTAAGAGAAAACCCTAAAAATTAGGCAGATAGGGAAAATAAAGGAAAATGGGAATAAAATTGGCTTGGTCCTTTTGTAATTGTTTCTTCTTTTGGAATGGGAATATAAAAACTAGCTTATTGTGAAGGGGATGAGTTGCAAGAACCCATTAACAGCATCCATTTAAAGAGGTTTCATACATAACCATATGAAAGAGAATCAGATAAAAGAGTATCAGATGACTTAGCATCTTCTTTGTACATGAGAAAAAGTAAAAATCCAAAAAAAGGACAACGGATCAAAATACAAAAAAATTAGAAAGATCAAAAAGCCAAAAACATTGGAAAAGTAGAAAAATCAGAAAAAGGTGAAAATTGAGCATGAAGAAATAAAAAACATTGAAAAATCAAAAATGTTGTCTTGGTGAAAACCTAGCAAATAGGCGCCTTGATGATGAAAAAAAATGAAAAATTTGAAAAAGAGAAAAAGTGCCTTGGTGAAAACCTAGCAATAGGCGCCTTGGTAGCAAAAAAAGCAAAAAAGAGAAAAAGAGCAATAATCCCAAAAGGTGAAAACCTGGAAACAGGTGCCTTTTGTCCCTTAGGTCTTTCCTATTCGCATTTGTACATAATGCATTTCACCATCTCACTTGTTCGTATCCTAATTACATCTGTCATTTGTGCATCAGTCATAATAAAGCCTTTCAACTGCATTGTTGCATTCTAGGTTTCATTTGCCCTAAGTTTCACATTGACCACATTTATCACTGGGAGGAAATCATCATGGATTTTTGGTACCAAACGGATTCAAAAGTGCCACATCTTGATCACAGGATAGAAGCAAATTTTCAGATTCAGAGGAGAGATATTTTGGAACCTTTGATGGATATCATTGTTCAACCCTAAACAGTTTGATCCTACAACATGATCCTTGAGTTTCATTGACATGTTTTATCACAATTAAAAATTGACAACACCTTAAATGATCAGAATGTTTGGAATTCTTTTTGAAAATCTTGATACATTGCGATACACTTGAAAATTTTGATGAGTTTTTTATTGACTTTTTCGAGACATGTCTTTTTAGCTAATCAATGATGTTTCGACTAGATTGGCGATGATGGAGATAAGATGTTTTTATTGGATTTTGTGTGACTATTTTGAGGGAGATTCTTTAACTTGTGTGAATTCTTCTAACGACATGGTCATCAAAGAACCATCAAGGACATTCATATAGGAAGGAGGATTAACCTTTGTTTGTTTACGCAAAAGGATACCTTGGCTATTTAGATCTTCAATATCTTAATACCAAAATCCACTTGCAACATTGAATCTGTTGAAACTGGTATTCATACTCCCATAGTTGATCATTTAACTAGTGACAGTTGTACCAGGTTCCTAAAGAGGTTACCAACTGAGATGAAAGTCATATTCATATTATTATGGTCACAGTGGCACCAATAAGGATTATATTGACTGCTAGTGCCACAATGCTCAATGATGAAAATATATCTCTTTTGCAGTTCCTTTGCAAAAATCTAGTGACCTTTAGTTTCATTGCATTGAATATTCATGTTAGATTAATTGCATTATTTAGAGTAATTTTTCCAAGTACAAGGGGGTTCAACATTTTGGAGGTTACATCAAATTCAATGGTTTCAAATCAATTATATGAGATTATCTTTTGCATCCATTCATAGCATTAATCATTAATCATTATTTAATCATATCTTGCAAAAAACAAAAGAAAAGATACATTATTCATTATTCATTTATCCTTCATCTTGTAGAATTGCATTTCATAAACTAGGTTGCATACATCAAAATCCAAAAAAGATAATTGCATTCATTTTACCATTGCACTAAGTATTGCATCCATATCATTGCATTGAATTGCATTGCATTGCATTGCATTGCATAAACCATACATCAAGATAAATTCAAAATCATATAGCAATAGTTGCATAAACATCATTTGCATCCATATATCTATATCATAATCTAAGACATTGCATCCATAGCATAAATAAAAAGAAGTGCATAATAGACATCATGTAGATATGCATATAAAGAAATCTCACATCATCAAATCAATATCAAAGGGAAATCAATCCAAGAGCATCATAGATAAATGTCCATCATCAAATGTCTATAAAAAATTAGTATATCAAAGATACATCGAAAAAATGATCCATAAATCAGTCCTAATCAAAACTCCATATGATATGTCAATACAATATTTGGATATCAAGCTCATATCTATCTCATGACCCAGCCAGGGCACCTAATCCTTCTTCAGCAGCACTTGATCCATCCCCTGACCCATCGGGACCCCTGTCACCTACTCTATCTTGAGTGGAAGGTGGTTCCTAACTCGTGCTAGCACTCGTGGGTAACTAAGCCATTGTAGCCAAGAACTGATGTAACATCATAGTCACCTGATCCAACTGTCCAATCACTATAGTCATCCCTACCTGTAATCCTCTCACATCCTATACTAAGAAATCAATGATAGGAGGAATTAGAGGTGCTAGAGGTGCTTGAGGTACTTATGGTGCTTGAGGTGCTAATGGTACCTGTGGTATCACCTATATCTGAGGTGCACCCTGAACCTTTGCTGTACTAACCTATGGATCTACTTGAGGGGGTATCTATCTCTGCAGAGATGCTGGTCTCTATGGATCCTGACCCTATAAAGGAACCTATCTAGCTGCCTATACTTGTCTCTGTCTCTGTCTAGGCCAAGCTGCAGCTGGAATAGCCTGAACCTGTCTCTACATCGATACCTATACCTACCTCTATCTAGGTTGTCCAAAACCACCACCTCAGGCTCTCACATGTCCACCCCGCATCTGAGGTCCTGCAGCTCTCTGTACTTGAGGAGCCCTAGGTACTCTCTATACTTTCTGCCTTCGCGGTCTCCTACCACCATCACCACCATCATCTCCATCTCCATCATCAACAGACATCTCATCAACATCAGGAATAGGCTCTACCAGATCCGTGAATCTCGTAAATCTATGCTTAGAAAACCACTCTTGATACTCAACGGACATCCCTGCATTGGCCACATGCTCCATCATATCCCATCTAACATGGCCTAGCCGCTCAATTTCTGCGAATGCAAACTGATAATCAACCTGAGCTCCCCAAGTGCATCGCTCTGCCTGTACTTGTATGCACCCTAAAATGGTCACCTAGACTTTGGACCCCATTTCTCAATTTATCAAATCCCTGAATCAATATTTTCAAATATCAACAATATCAATTATATCAATTGCCTTGATCAAATCATAATCAATTCAATATTTCCTAAGGTTTGAGCCTTATTTAATTTAAAAGAGAAAAAATAAAAATAAAAATCTTATTTAATTAAGAGAACATGCTCTCTTTTAATTAATTAAAAATCTCTTTTAATTAAATAATAAAATCACTTTATCCTAAGCCTTTATTTATTTAAAAGGAATTTTCTCCTCTTTTATTTAAATAAAAAATCCCTACTTTTCTTCTTATCCTATGTTGCACAAATAAAACATTATTCTTATTTTATAAAAAGGGAAAAAGCACTTTTTGTCTTATGTGGGACACAAAAGTCAAC
>MU227225.1:464435-490475 GCA_018584345.1 Thuja plicata
TCCACCCTTGATTAAGACTTTTGCCTCTTAATCTCAATGGTCCATTTCATCTCACTTCTTATAAAAGGAGAGCTCTCTTCTTCATTTGGATATCTTAGGTTTTGATGCTAATGTTATGCTGCAGGTTTTCTAGGTCACTTTGGAGCTTTTTGAAGATTTGGAACATTCTTGGCTTTTGCATCTACATGTTATCATAGTTTCATTTCTTGCATTATCATGGCATTCTTAGCTTAGATTTCCTTTATGCTTTAGATTAATTCATCTAGCTTAACTAGGAGGTTTTGTAATACTTGTTCTTTCATTTTCATAGCTTAGCTTGCATATTCATCTTAATCTAGTTTGCATTACATTTCATTCTTGATTCTTGAGGATATTGGCATTCTTGCCCTTGTCTTCATTGAATCTCTCATTGCATGGTTTACTAGCAAGGTTATAGGCTTAATAGCTCTAGCTGAGAGCATTCTAAAAACCCTTGTACTCCATGCCTAGGGAGCTATGGATTGATTTTTGAGACCTCATTCTTGAGTGTTCTTGAATGTAAGGATTCATACAAGTGTGACACAACTATAGCACACAGTACTCTCACATACAATGCCATACCCTGTAGCATATCCTGAACATGACCATACTGTCAGAGAACTCTCCCAAAGAATAATCTCTCTATACATAGTGGTGATCGACCAATCATCCACCAAGGGGAAAAAATATATGGAAGCTCATCATCATCCTCTCTCCATCCCTTGTAGCCCAAGTATCATCTCCATATGACCTGATCAATATCATTGATAGTCCGACGCCAGAACTCAACCTTGCCCAGACGATGCTGGACAATCATGCCATCATATAGAAATGCATACAAATATCCTTGACCTCACACTCGTGTTGATATAGGTCTTGTAATTGGGACATGTTCCAAGGTCCATAGCTATAACAACACTACACCTGCAGATATAGTCATGTTGTGCCTATACACAACCTCATGTAAATCATGATATAACTGGGCTAGCATGAAAGATCCCCAGTCTAATCTCCGAGGATGAGAAATCAAGTCCTCTAATATGCGGCCCCATCTGACTGAAAATCCATGACCTCTCTTATCTGGTAAGAGAAGTCCTCCAATCACTGCTCCTAGCAAAGCTGGAAAAGTAGGGAGCGAAGAAAACTGTGCCCATGTAATGCTATCATCACCAATAGTGGCATCTTTGAACACCCATATACATGCACTACCATCGTAGACCTGATCATAATAAACCCGCTCTCCACGGGTAGGAATCCTCAGCAATCTATATACATCCTTTGGTGTGATGGTCCTCTCACTAAGGGGTAGATGGAAAGTATTATGGTCAGAGTGCCAACACTGCCATAGTTGTCAATAAACCTCGGTTCAGCTAAAACCAAGGGAGATCAAGAAGAAATCCGAGCCCACATGTCTCAATCGTCCATCTCTTTGGAGGGGTTATCTCATCCACCAGATTGAAGACCCAAGATGCTACATTCCATACATATAACTTACGGTAATGTGCCTACATTTTGCAAATGAAGTGAATTATATTAGTATATTTCTATTGGTGGATCATTCTAAGTCAATCAAACATATTAAATCTATCTTTTCTCTTTTTGAGCGCATCAACCTATTGTTCCTGACCTCTAGATCTTGAGAAGGGATCAATTTGAATTAATATATTTTAATCAATCTTATTGACACATCAAACATTCACTGGTATGATTATTCTAATATCCTAAACACTAAGTAAACATTATGGAATCGCATCTTTTTAGCTTGGCAATCAATCTAGTCATCCAGACGATCAATCGAAGATAACTTGTTCTATCCAAAATTAGGTTTTCATAAACTGTCATAGTATGTGTCACTTGATTAAGTAGAATCATCATTTCACGCTACGCGTCATTGAAAACATCATACGCATCATTTAAAGTTTTGGAGGCGTTTCTTTACAGTATACGCGTCATTTGAAAATTCTATGCGTCATTCAAATAATGCTACACGTCATTAAAATCTTAAATTTGCAAAAGGGTTTCCTACATGTCATTTCAAATATAGGGTTCACATTTTAACCTAACTACTATGCAGTGTTTAACACTTCATACGCATTATTTAACTGCACGAATGCAACATTCACTATCCTACGCATCATTTAAAAGCTCCTAAGCGGCATTTGTCTAAATCTACTCTAGAAAGCATCAAAAATGACAATAAATGATATCAAAAAGAGAAATAAATGCATCAAGAAGGTTCAAATCACTCACCAAAGATCCGTATTTAGGAGGTCTCTGATAGCGGCGCGCTCTCTCGAAGTGATGCTCTCGAATAGGGACCGCCATTGCTCTCAATCACAGCAGAATCAGAGCAAAATCTCAATAGTCAAAAGTGAAAGTGAATAGTAAATTTGGGTTTTTCAACCTATTTAAGATAATTTGACCTAATTTTGGAAAGATTGTTTACCCCCTAGGACCTAAATCTGCATTTTTTGCACACTGGGGCATATTTTGATCCTATCATTATTCTTCTTAATGTTTTCAGAAATGAAATCATTTGGATATACTTTTTACATCAATCTCATCCTATTGGCATCGGGACATCAAAATGTTTTCATTTCTGAGGGGGCATATATCATTAGATCATCAAATTAGGCTATCAAATCTGGGGCATTAAAATTTCAAACTTTTATCAGTGGGGCATTCTACATCTTATCAATCAGAGTTTCAAATCCGAGTTGTGAATCAGGGTTTCAAATCAGAATTTCAAATCAGAGTTGAGAATCAGGTTTTTATCATCAAATAAAATCATTTGTGAATTAGGATTTCAAATCAATTAGGTTATCAGTTATCTTATCAGGGTTTCAAATCAATCAGGTTATCAAATCAGATCAGTTTATCAATCAATCAATCAGTATCAAATCAGTGATCAGGACATGCAATTTTCTTTGAATCAATGTGCTTCGCACATCAATTCAAAAAGGGACATTTGTAGACACCCAAAATTGACCAGGTGTCTTAGTATCATCAAAATCTGCAAATCTCATCAAAATGCTTCAAAATGGATCAAAATCAATTAAATGGAAATTTATCAATCAAAGTGGATTAAATCAAATAAAATCAAGGGATTAATTAATCATGAAATCAAATAATTAAATACAAGCTTAAAAGGATCAATCAAATTATGCAATTGATTTTAATCAATTAATTGTATAGTTTAAATCAAAAATCAAATTGAACCTATTCTTTATAGGGCTAAATTAATTAAATGATTAAATTAATTAAATTCCTGATATCTTTTCAACACAAATAAAAGAGCCAATGAGAATTGAGAACACACTTGCACATGGATCACTCCAATTTTGCATCTCAACCTCTTATTTATCCTTTTAAATCTCATCCACTCATTTTGTCCCACCCTTTGAGGACAACATTTAAATGGTCCCCTTATTTGAAACCATTTGAGAGATCAAACTCAACCAAGGATTAACCCATGATCAATTCACTCTACCCCCTACCCTTGGGATTTTACTATAAATATAAGCTATTTTCAAGCATAAGCATATCCTAGAAAATTTGAATGCAAAGCATCCTCATTATAGGCAATTTCATAGCAATTTGAGCAAACAGTGAGAGCATTTTGTAGAAAATTGAGAGATCATTTAAATTCATGAAAGCATTTGAATTCATTTTGTATCATCTTTGAGAGAATTGAGAGCTAGATTAGGCATTTTATCATCAATTTATCATTCTAGCAAGGTCACTAGTAGAGATTAAGGTTGAGAGATCTACTTGCAAATCCTAGTTAGAGAACCATGAGATGTTATGGATTTTAAATGCAATTCTTTAGATTAATTTGTTTATTTCTTTCCATAGAATTGTGCTTAATTGTCCTAATTTCATGAAGGTGTATTAACTCACACACAAATATCTAAAGGCAATTGATTTGAGACATCCTACATTATACATTCTACATCTATTTGGCGCATTCATACTTGTGGATCCAAGGATTTGAATCCTCCACAAGGGTCTCAACATAAGCAAGGTGAATTGTTCTATTTACTTTGTTTATTACTGCAATTTCAATTATATTATAAGGTTAATTCTAAAACTGGGGTTTGACCAAGGCAAACCCCTCCCCCCAAAAAAATAAAACCATTTTTCTTGTAGGTACAAATACAAGACAACCAATTACAGAGCATATTCGGATACCCTTTTTGGCCAACTTTCAGGATTCGCAAATAGAATTTCCGTCAAAGCAATGCAGGTTAAGATCAACCTAAAGGGGTCAAGGTTGACTTGCATCTGGGTCAAGGTCGACCTGGAATATAAAGGAAAAATATTTATGGGTTTTCTCCATCTCTGTGTTTCTATTCCAGATCCAGTTGTAGATTTTCCAGAAACCAGATACAGACACTAGAAAATAGCGATTTCCAGATCTTCTATACTTTGAGGTTAGTATTTTTCTTCAATTTATTTCAATTAAGGTTTTAATCATTTTAGATCTATTACACACCCTCTTTCCTCATAAACCGGGAATGTAATGTTTTTCTTCTTTTTTCTTATTTCTGATCGATTGATGCATTTGTGCATTGACCATTTTCTTATGGTTGATCAAAGTGGACCTTTCCTTTGTAAAATTTTGTGCAAGGAGGAGAATATTACCTTCCCCAAACATTTCAAATATAAAGAGAATTAATCAATACACATATATCCAATCATCAATTCTATACCAAATTGCTTATCTTACATTTTATACATATATTTTTATATCTTACATTTTGGTGAACCCACTTACGACAACTCTTTCTTTTGTGGTGTTAGATTTACATTTCATGTAAGATCTTGCATGCATATTAGATTAGCCTTATTTTATGTTCTTGCATTTACATTTTCTTAATTTAGTTCATTTACATTGCATTAGTGTATGAGCTTTACTACCTCTAGTCCTACTTATAATATCTCGGTTAGAAGAAGTCGCAGACTTATGGGGTCCTTTGATCCTAAGTCTTCCTCTCCTTTCCTTAGGGTCCCAAATGAAAATTTGATCACTCATGATTCCAATCCTTCTACAGAGAATAACTCTTCTCACTCATCCCATGATCAGGATGATGCTTTAAGAGTTCCTCCCGAACAAGTCCAAAAACTTTCAACTGAACTTGATAAAATGGGAAATTCGCTTATTCAAGAAAACCATAATCAAGATTCTATTCAAGTTATAGAGGCCCTTAAGAAAGTCCTTCATGATATTGATCAAGGTATTAATCTCTTACATGGTATCACTCATCTTGTGCATTTAAATGTCAAACCTTTACCTCAAGAAGCTCAAGATTTAGGATTTACTCCTCCTATCACTAGTGTGGAACCTTCTTTTGTTCCTTTACCTATCAATCCTAGTTATAATCCTCCTTTAGTGACTACATCTCTTAAATTTTCCAATCCTCTAGCTTCAAATCTTCCACTTCCATCTCTTCCTGTGAGTGTTCCACTGGTATCTCTACCTACCTCATAGCCTTATTACCATAATGTTCCTTTTACCTATTCCAACCCTCTTCCAACTATGGTTCCAAGTGTTCCACTAGTTGTGTCTTCCATTCCCGCCACTTCATACACTTTTCCTAGTGTTCATAATGTTTCTATGCCTCCTATTTCTTCTAATGGTTCCACAATCATTAGTCTGGCTCAAACTGTGTCCTCTTTACAACAACAACTTGCATCCTTAACTCAAACCAAGTTTATCATTCCTACATGTGACATGGGTAGTCCTTTATCCCTAGACATTAATCGTGCCACTTTCCCTCAGCAAGTCAATATGCCTCGCCTTGAGAATTACAATGGTAAGGGAGATCCTGTCACTCATGTTAAAACATTTCAAATTCTTTGTAGTGACTATGTTCGTGACCATAGGATTTTAGTCAAGTTGTTTGCTATAAATTTTCATGATAAGACTTTGCAATGGTATTGTTCCTTGCCTCCTTATTCTATTGATTCTTTTCCAAAACTTTCTAATGCCTTTATCCAACAGTTCCAAAATAACATTGGTCCACAAGTATCCTTAACTGATTTGATGCATTGTAAAAAAAATACTAAAGACAAATTGACTGAATTTATTGGTAAATTTAAGTATTTGTATGCTCAAATTTTGTATCTTGTTCCTGATATTGATATTTAGCTTATTTTTATTTCAAATTTGCAAAAGGATATTAGAGATAAGATTTTGCTTACTAAATTTACCTCTTTTCAACAACTTTGTGCAGTGCTTCATCATTATCAATTACAAGTGAGTCAATTTGAGAGAAACACTCCAATGGCTCCTATTACAGTTGATAAGAGTGATGCTCTTCCTAATCCTAACAATTTTTAGAAACCTAACAACTATGTAAAGATAAATAAGAAAGAAAATGCAGTTGTTGATCAAGTTGTTGTTGCATCCAACAATCTCACTTCCGCATCCATTGCTTTTCATTTAAATCATATGTTTACTCCTCTTTCTGAATCTTTACATTCTATTATGATTAAATTGTTGAATGCTAATATGATTACTTTTCCTCCTATTCAACCTCTTCTTCCTAATATAATGGCATCTAAATCCATTGATCCCAAAGCATTTTGTCAATATCATCGTCAGAATGGCCATGATACTGAAAAAGGGTTATCCTCTAAAACATAAGGTTCAAGACTTAATTGATTATAATTCTTTATCTATTGATAATTTTGATGGTAGTGGGAACAAATCTATCTCCCCTCCTAATCAAAACCTCTAAATCTATATGAATCCTTTTCCTACACATGATACTAATACCATTATTCAGCCATCTTCTATGGATATTGTTTATGATTCAAAGATGGATGATCTCAATCATATTGTTAACCATGTGGAGCATGTTGTTTTTCCTCAACCTGTATATCCACCCTAGCCTTAATATCAACCTCTTTTTCAAGTTCCTCCATCTCAACCTCAAATTCAAGTTCCACCTCAACCTAAACCTAAACCGAAAACTCAATCTAAACCTCAAAAAAAACCTAAGACTAAAAGACCTAGGGAACTCTCGATTACCTTTGATGATTCTGAGACTATTAAATCTCTTGATGGTCCCCTCTACATTTATGCTAGGATTTCTAAGATACCTATGTGTGGTTGTCTTGTCAGTCCTACATCCTTATTCAATGTCATTACTGAAGAAAACCTTTTTCTCAAAGAACTTACAATGTGATTTTTATAATACATCTGACGTATGGATCCAAACTTGTAATGGTTTTCTCTATCCACCATTTGGTTCTATTAACTTTCCAGTGGAAATTTTTGGTAAATTTGTGGACACTACCTTTATTGTTTTCCCTACTTCTGATCAGTTTTAAGTTAAGCTTGGTTTTCCTTGGTTGATTGTCATGCATGTCATTGCTTCTCCTATCCATAAGTGTATTAGGTTCATTCATTATGAAGAAGTGAAAACAATTAATCATATTTAATATCAACCTTCTAGGCCTATGGATTATACTACCCTTGACTTCTTTTGGCCTTCATTACCTAATTCATGTTCTTCTCGACCTAATAACTTTTTTTGCTCATATCAAGCGTATAAACATCGCAATATTCTAGAGTTAAGTATGCCTCAGATGGATCTTAACCGTGTTCTTTTGCCTACGCCTTCCATACCTCATTTATCCATTACTTCTAGTTCTATTAATCAAGCTCCCAATGTTGCTTTTTAGCCTACTAATCCTCCTATAGAACCTGTGAAGGAACCGGTTGTTGTTCCTCCTAGATCTCAACATATTTCAAACAAGACAAAACATAACCGAACTTCCAATGAATATCGTAAGAAGCGTTAGGCTCAATCTAAGGTCCATGAGTTTGTTCTTTGAAATTCTTTACCTTCTTTTGACCATCTTATGCTTAACATGTTGGAAGAAGTTAATGTTAATAATGATGCTAAGATGAATGATTATGATGATTCTATTCGTATCTTAGATTCTATTTTGATTAATCTTGATGAAGAAGATACTCTTGATGATTCTAATGATGAATATGAGACTATTGATATTGATACTGATTTACCTAATATGCTTTCAACACAATTGATAATTACACCTAGTATCGAACATCACAATTCTCAAGAGGATCCTTGTTTGGAACTGGCTATTATTCCTATTGTGTTGGATATAGTCCCTCTTGCAAGTTTCCCACCTTCCCTAAATGATATAGACCGAGATGGGGAGAGTAGGCAATGCGCTTGAATGGCTTGTCCTCCATGGTAGCCTTTTATGTGTTTGCCTTTTGTATTGTTCTTCTCCCATAATGTGTTTGCTAAATGTTTGTTAGATTATTTTATATGACCCTTGTTACTTTGTTGGTGCAAGGTGATACAGGAATCAAACCTATTGTACTATTCCTCTATATGTATCTCTATTCTTCTATATGTTGTTTTCATGTTATGTTGTACCTGTGCTATTGTTTGTAAATGTTTTCCTTGTGTAGTCTGCTTGGATTTTTGACATGGTAGCACTGATTCTTTTTGGTCTCCATGTTGTGGTCCGAAAAGACTCTTCTTCGTAACTCTTGATTTTTCTTTCCTCCATTGTGATTCTAGTTCTACTTTCTTTGGGGAATGATGTCAATTCATTTGCAATAATATCATATATATATATAATCTTATGATCATAGTGACCCCATGGTAGGTAGATCCCTTCTATTTTCTCTGTATGTTTATGTGGTATTTCCCTTGATTTGTCTTCGCTTGGGGGCATCTCATAGTGGAAACATAATCAGTGGAGTTGTTTATGTTTTTGTTAAAGTCATTGCTCTTGTTAAAGTGTTAGCAATGACTTTAACATGGGGGCATACACTTTGCTCACTTTTTGCACACACGCACTTTCAAAATATTTTCAAACTCACGACTTTGTTTTCCCCTTTATGGATTAGAGACTAATCCTTAAAGCATGGATTTTTACCTTATAGGATCTCTTGATCCCTCCAGTTTCAATTACAAAGTTTTGATCCCTTAAGGTCAGAAGGTGTCCTTAAGACTGGATCTCTCTACTTTTGACTTTGCTCTTTTTGAATGGAATATTCCTAAGAGTGAATCCTTGATGGGTTGACTAGTGAGTAGCCACATTCACTAGGCAGTTCAACTCCATCTTTCCAGTTGCACAATTTTCCTTGTGTGATTCACAATGGGACAAATGTTCTCATTGGGCGAGGTAATCACACCCTCTCTATCTTTCTCTTTGATTGGTGACATCTCTCTTATTGTAATCTTGGGGTTGAAAAAGACTTGAGTCCTTGGGGGCTTGAGGATTTCTTTGTCTCTTTGATTTCAATAAGATCATCTTTTCTTTGTGATCTCCTTTACCAAGAGTTTGCATCGAGTCCATACTCTTGCTAAAGTGGGGGCTAAATATATCATTGAAAAATGGAAGCAGTTCCATTTAGGACTGGTTTAGCCCTCTGAGTAAGTGGTTTGGGGTCATATAAAATGCCTCGAATGGGTCTTTGACTTGGATCTATCTTTTCCCCCTATTCTGCCCTATTTTTCACTTCTCTCCTACCTTTTTCTGATATCCTGCACTAGGAATTTGGGTTTCTTGACCTCAGGGTCAAGGTCAACCTTTTAGGTCAAGGTTGACCTCAACCCTGACCTAGGTCAGGGTCAACCTTGACCCTAACCCAAGGTCCAGATTTCAAGTTTCTATGATTTTTGGATGTTGAGGTTTGGAAAGAATTACTTCCCGCTTCTGGGTCAGCTGTTTTGGACTCTGAAGTAGCGACTCTTAAAAAGATATTTAATATAGGTCAACTTCTATGGGTATAGGCATAATTGGAATTTAATTTTCCTATGTTTGCCTCTCTAGAATTTTTTGCCCTAGATTTGTATATAAGGAAGCTTTTCTCCTCTCATTTTTGCTAAGAAGAAGCAAAATATCATCCACACACATGAATATCTACGCATAATCTATTGAAGTGATCATCTACCTTCAATAATTCAAGAATTCAAGTATCCAATTCATCAAGGAGATCCATTGGTATCCATTGAAGGATTCAAGATCTATGGAGCCCTCTTGTTGAAGATTTCTCCATCCACATCCACTCAAGCTTCTTCCTATTCCAAAATCCATTCAAGATTGGTATTGAAGATCTAAAGGAAATTGATTTGAGACATCCTACATCATACATTCTACATTCTACATCCATTTGGTGCATTCATACTTGTGGATCCAAGGATTTGAATCCTCCACAAGGGTTTCAACAGAAGCAAGGTGAATTGTTCTATCTACTTTGTTTATTACTGCAATTTCAATTCTATTATAAGTTTAATTCCAAAAATGGGGTTTGACCAAGGCAAACCCATCCCCCCAAACAAACAAAACCATTTTTCTTGCAAGTATAGGTACATAGTAGTGAATTACAGAGTAGATTTGGATACCCTTTTCGACCAACTTTCAGGATCTACTAACAGAATTTCCTTCGGAGAAACGCAGGTCAAGGTCGACCTAAAGGGGTCAAGGTCGACCTAGCACAAAAAGGAAAAATATTTTTGGGTTTTCTCCATCTTTTTGTTTCTGTTCCAGATCCAGTTGCAGAATTTCCAAAAACCTGATACAGACACCAGAAAACAGCAATTTCTAGATTTGTTATGCTTTGAGGTTAGTATTTGTATTCAATTCATTTCAATTAAGGTTTTAATCATTTCATATCTATTACACACCCTCTTTCCCCATAAACTGGGAATGTAAGGTTTTTCTTCTTTCTTCTTATTTCTGATCGATTGATGCATTTGTGCATTGACCATTTTCTTATGGTTGATCAAAGTCGATCTTTCTTTTGTGAAATTTGGGGCTAGGAGGATAATCTTACCTTCCCTAAACCTTTCAAATATAAAGAGCATTAATCAATACACATATATCCAGTCATCAATTCCATACCAAATTTCTTATCTTACATTTTATACATATATTTTTATATCTTACAGTCTGATAGGCTTGATTATTTTGGCATCCCTCATCTTTTTCAATTCTTCTTGCATCTTGGGTACCAGGGTGGGATTAATAGGTCTTAAATTCTATCTAAAAGGCTTTTTGCCTTCCTTTAAAGGAGTTTCATGTTAAAAAAGGTCTTCTATGTATGCCTTTAATTCATCATAAGACCAAGCAAAGACGTGTCTATACCTTTTTAGAAGATCAACCAACAACTCTCTAAGTTTAGAAGACAGTTTCTTACCAATATATACCCTCTTGGGAGCTTCAACTATTCCTAAATTTTCTTCCTCCAAGTCCTTAGGCTTGTTCATAGTCCTTGTGGAATAAGTCTTGTCCTTATTATCAAAAGGTTTCTCAAGCACAACCAATCTCTTTGGAACCCTATTTGATTTCAGTTGCAAGACATCCTTACAAAAAACAATATCTTTACCATCCAAAGTCTCTACAAAGCCACTAAAATCCATCTCTTTATTTCCAAAGTTTGATTCACAATATAAATATCTTAGAATATCTAAATCATCTTCAAAGACTTGTCAGCTTTCAACATTGTCTGGAATGGAAGGCCTGGATTGAACCTCTATCTTAGAGATTCCTACAAAAGTAATTTCTTCTGGCCTCAAAGAAATATTGGATATTAAGTCTATCATTTTTTTCTAACTTCTATCCATCCAGTCAATTCCCAAAGCATCAGAGTTTTCAACTTCATCCCAAATAGAATTTCTATATTGCTTTAGTCTCTGATTCTTTGAAGCATATTTAGATCTTATTTGAGAAATCACCAATTCAGAGTCTCCAATCACTCTAAGATTTCTTATATTATGTATTGAAGCTAATCTTAATCCAATTAATAAGGCCTCATATTCTGCAAAATTATTAGTACATGTGAACGGAAAAGTAAATGAGAATTGGAAGGTTTTACCACTAGGAGCTATTAACAAAACTCCTGCACCAGCTCCTTCTTTTGAGCTTGCCCCATCAAAGTACATAGTCTAAAAGTCATTTTTGTCTATCAGGCTATCCCTTTCCTTGGATAATAACATATGTTGACCTTCTCCTTCAACCTTCCCATCTTGCACTTGAAAGGATCCAATATCAGTGTCCAAGAAATAATTCATATTTTTATCCTCACTTTCCTCAATCATGTGAGGAGTTCTAGTTTCCTGGATACCTTGACATTTTTACCAGCTATATTAAAAGTTACAAAGGATAAGTCACACTGAATACCTCCTCCCACTGAAACACTCCACTTTCTTGATATCAGCATTCCATACTGGGGAGGAATATCAATCACTAGGACACTCATTTTTTGCATATTCTCTGGACATGAAGCCAGTCTATATGGCAGAGCTTTAATAGTACCTATAATGGGTACCTCTCTAGACTCTATTTCCTAATATCTTCCATGAGGAGAATCAAACTGTAGTCCCATTGACTTCATTATTTATGTAGGCATGACAGTGTTTGATGCTCTTGAATCTATCAGGCAATTTTTTAGCCTCTTACCATTTATGACTAGAGTTAAGAAAAAAGGATCCATAGCTCCCAAAGGAGAGTTACATGATTTGTATTTAAGAAAACCTGAGGGATTTTTGAAACAATCTTTTCTAATTTTTTCCCCTTGTTATCAGATTTATCTTTTATATTTCCCATTTTCTCAACCTTTTCTTGCCTCTAAATTCATGTGGAAGAAATGTTATTCACCCATGTCAAGGTATTTTTCTTATGTTCCTCAATCCTCATCATTTCCAAAAGTGGAACCTTGATAGTGGTTTGTGAAACCAATTGCCCTATATCAACAGGGGTGTATTTTATATTAGAGATGTCTTGTCTCAAAGTGACAACATTTCCATCTTCAACTTGAGTGGCCAAGCTTGGCTCAATTATTTTTTTATCCTTTTGGAAAGAGGTAACATTTTCCTCTGGTATTTTTTTTCTTATCTTGTGGACAAGATTTGGACTACTAGGCTTATCTTCTTTTCTAACTTTTATTCTTTTAACACCCTCAATAAGTTTTTTTCTTTTCCTTGTGTTTTCTTAGTGTCTGCTCTTGTTTCTTTAATAAAAATGCCAGTTGGTTTACCATCTGCATTACCAACTGTCCTATTTCTACAATTGTAATCCTTGCTTGAGTAACCATGTCTGTAGTGATTTTTGTAATCTCCTCATCTGAAGGTCTTCATACTACAAAAGGCTCATTACCCCTTGTGGCATTACACCTTATGTCATCAATCCCTTCTTCTCCTTCATCGGATGAAACCAAATCTTGGCTTTCAACTTCATCATTAGATTCTTCTTCACCCCTCAATTGTGAACAAGTCATTACACAACCACTATCATCATACAATTCATCCTCCTCTTCCCTTTCTTTTTATGCCTCATTCATAGATATATTCAAGGCAACTGCACAATAATCAGGATTGTGTGGGTATTGACAAGTTGTGCACCATGAAACATCATCACATACATTGACAGAGTTTCTTTGTAGAGGATTAGGAGTCTCATCATCGAGCTTATCTTTCCTTTGTGGTAAAATAGGCTTCCCATCCTTCCATTGGGTAGTATATGGGTAATTTTTTATTATTGGCTGCCTATTAAAGTTATTTATGAATGGCCTATCATTATTTGGAGCCCTAACATTCTTGTTTTCTTCAGGCTTCAAATCCTTTATGGCACTTAGAATCTAATTCATATTAACCTCTTCTTTAGGTTTAACATTAGAAGGCCTATCTGATTCTCTTCTAACAGACTTCCAATCCTCTCTTCTACCCAACTTCCGTAACACTCTCCTTTTAGTCTCAATGTTCATAGCTGTCTTATAAGCTTCTCTGGTATTTCTAGGATTCTTGTCTCTAAGGAGGTATCCCTTTTTAGAATCAAAAGCATTTAAATAGGTGGAAAGACAAACCTTATCATCAAGCCTCATAACTTGGAAAATTCTATGCATGGCTCTTTGAAATCTTATATTGAATTCAACAACATCCTCATTTTGATTCTTATTAATATTATTGAACTCATTCAACATGAATCCCTCATTTGTCTTATCATTGTATTTCTCCTTAAAAAAATCTTTTAGTTCATCCATAGACCCCACAAAACCATAAGGTAACCCTCTAAACCAATCCCTAGAATCCTCAACCAAAGATTGAACAAAGAGATTCATCAATACATCTCGATGCACAATCTCATAGTCATCCATCATATCAATAAAAATAATTTAGATGCTCCTCACAAGTAATAACATTATTTCCAGCAAACTAAGGAGTTTATCTCTAATATCATTTGAGATTACATTTGGATAACCGGGAACATTAAGGAAAGAAAATTATTTGTACCTTTCTGCATGATTCGGTCTCCCTTGAAAAGGATTGTCAATTTGAGAAGTAGATGCCCTGGCATTTCATGTTGTAGCTACCGCAGCACCAGCATGAGAAGGCCTAGTAGTTTGTCTGAGAAAATCAACCTTCTTCTTCATCTCCAAAGAAAAAGCCTCCAACTCTTCCTTCTCAAGCTCTTTAGCTATGATTTATTTCTCCATTCTATCCCTCTCTAGATCAGTGACCAATTTAGACATTCGATCTAATGAAACCTTGGGATTCACGGGTTCATTTATTTGAACTCCTATCATCCTCTTCTTTCCTTTATTCTTAGGATCTTGAGTAACATGAACTTGTTGGATGACAGGTTCCTCTTCTACTTTCTCAGGCTCTTCAACATAGTTCATTGCATCCAGATTCAATAATTTCCTCTTCTTTTTTCAAGAATAATCTGATATTGTCTGATCCTATTCTCTCTTTCATTTTCTCTTCGTTGTCTGATGGAAATCTAATACTGGATTCTCCTATCCAATTCAGAAATATCTTCTACCACACTATCAGAATTAGGGAGAGTAGTATCAGATAGGAGAATTATAATCTTCATAAGCACCCAATCCCAAATCTATAGCCTCTTCATATTCTGAGACATTTACTTCATGATTGTGTTAGATTGGCTCTTCTTCCCTAGTGTTATCCTCTTGTCTCTCATTTTGAGGGACTCTTATATTCTTATTTCCTTTCCTTGGCTGTTCATTCTTAGAGGTAGCTGTAAATCCATCTTCCAACTTGTCTTTAGGATGTCTTCTCACCCAAGACTTTTTATTTCTATTACTCATTTTGGTAAAGTGTGTATAAAACACTATTTGTTACTCGGCACTATTGCAGAGAGTTCTCACAGTCGCCACCCAAAACAAGTTGGGAATATACAAAACTTAACCAAGATGAAAACTAAAATAAAGGAGCTCGCAAGAAAAATGACAATAAAAAGGTAACTCTATGCTTCCAATGGTCAACTTACTGGTCATTTATGACAATATACTGCACTTCCCCAGCAGAGTCACCATTTTGTTGGTGACTCGAATGGGTCAAATGATATGAACAATAGAACATCAGAGATTCTTTGAAATGTTTAACAAGACTATTACATCTCTATCCCTAGAAGATTCACCATTTTTTTAGTGTTTGAAAATGTTTACACTTTGAAAAGCTACCAATATACCTTGAGACTAATTTTAGGAGTGGTTAGCTCCAAGTATGAAAGCTCTGCAAGGTAACTAGACCAACTATAGGGACAAGACTACCATTTTCACTTATGGCTCTATTAAACCAAGGTGGGTACACCTAATCCAGATAGATATTCAACTCTTTACAACTTCCTATTACTCTGGATTATATCAATAGATAATGGTAAGAAAGTACTAAATGCTAACCAGGCATTCATTGACTCTCTATTACCATGTAGGACATACAACCAACCACCATAGGATATGAAAGAACTTAGTAATGGTTTTGATGTTTAAAACATTTTTAGAACATAGCCAAAATCAATCAGACATATATCAACAAGGGATGTACTAGTTCTTGATTAGTGCCTCATCCATTGGGCAACAGTTCAATACAAATGTTGAAAACCAAAACACACCTATTGGCAAAGATTCATAGCCATAAATACAAGCATCTCAGACCATACACTTCTTATAGAATCCTTATATAGATAAACTAGTTGAATATATGTTATATCCAAAGCATATTCAATTTGATTCTAGATCAAAACTATGGAATAGAACATATACACAGATAAATATTATGTAATGAATAAGAAGATCCAAAATTCAAAGGGAGAACAACAAGGAGAGATTTGAAACTGAGAAACTTATATTGAGTATAATGAATCAAGGTTTTGTATCAACATGAATGAAGGAATACACCACTCAATAATATGAAAAAGATAAAAGAAACTTTCTATCTTTTCTTGAATACAATATAATACAAATCTGCAATATCCCTGGGACCAAAATTTTTGGAAACCCTACAACAGAGAAAAGAAGGCCTTATGTAGAAGGAGGAAACCCTAGGAGAGGGTTATCAAACAATTGTCCTTCTATGAAATCAATGCAATCCTTCCTCTCGCTGGCTGATCTTTCTCCAAAAGATCATAAAAATATTTGATCTCATGCATCACCCACCAAGACACAAGAAAATGACCAATCATAATGGTAAAATAGACATGGAATGGGGAAAAAAGTATCCTTAAATAGCAGACAGACTAGGAACCCATTCCACCACCATACTATAATTAATGCATCTAGAATCACAATAATATCCTCATCCACTAATAGGCACCATGAATGTTGATCCAAGGACAAAAAGAACCTCGAGCCACTCCCCCGCACATCTGAAACATGCAACCAAAGCTAGAAACCCTCAGAATAGACTTGAAAATTTATAATTTAGTTACAATGACTATTCTTGGTGTAGAATCCCCATCAATGGTCCAGATAGAAAACTTTCTCATCTTCAAAACATGGTCTTCGATCTTCCTCTTAATCACCTAAGCATCAAGTAAAAAAGATTACTTAAGCCCGGTCAACCTCCATTGACCTCCAAGTGGAAACTCCCCATTGGGCCTTGGAACCACCTTTTCCTTACCCCTCTTGCATAGGCCCCACACTTCATACCACCAACCTAGACACATGGAAAAATCTTGCCATCACATGATGTATATCCATCATGTATCCTTCCTTGGCACGATGGCAAAAACCATTGGATTTGATCTCCTTTTTACCACCTTCATATTTTCCAATGCTTCCATGCATCACCCTTTCATTTGATGTGCCTTACTAGTCCCACCATCTATCTCATCGCCTATGCCACATGGCACCACCTGATTCACTGGGACTTCTACCACCTCATCATCCTACTTGGTCCTACCACTTGTCAATTTGCCACATGTTAGCACTCACACCATCGTACTATCTGACTAGACCTATCATGACTCAGATTGTGCCATAATGCCATACCAACACCTATCACTACATCGACCATGTCACCTAAGCGCGGGCCCACAAAATTATCCTTCTTATCTACCAGTTGGCCACCACTAACTACAACTTAACCGCTTGACCTTGAACTGCTTGCCAAAAAGCCGCATGCCTTTTGGAACTTAACCTCTACGGGTTAGGATATCAAAACATTAGGTTATTTTGCAGTGCCACCAATGTGGGATAAAGGATATAGAGAATTTCAAAACCAAAAATATAGAAAAGAAGTCACCGTGGATTATGACTATTTCACACATTTTTTGACAGCATAAAGACCATCCAAAGGTATAAAAACATGATGTCCTCGTCCCTCCGCAACATTCCTATGCAAGAAAAAGAGGATTCTCTCTGCAACTAAAGACTTCTGCCATTGAAGCAAGATTTTTTTTAACAGTCCTAACAGTTCTCTTGGGGTGTGTGTTTATTGTGTCATATATACCATGATTTGCGTGATATTTTATTTAGGAGGGGGAAGAGCATGGAAGTTGGTGTTAAAGTTTTACAGATCTGGGCATTGGAGCACCTCCCTACTACATGCCCAATGATTGATGGAGGTTAGGAATCAAGACAACCCTATATATACCAGTATATAGGTTATATTCAGCAGCCCCATTTGGGCAAGACCACGTATTGGAGATGATAGCTTGATGATCTTACCATTGTTGTCTAGCAACCATATGTAGATACAAAGTGGTGGTTTGATACAAGGACAGAGTTGTCATTCATGTTTTACAATCGACCACTGATTGGCAGAGTTTCTCCCTTGGTGGAGATATTTTTTATTACATACATCTACCGATAATTCAAGAGCCAGTAGGATGTCTCCACTAAGTATACAACATATTCCAAATTCACTAATGAGGAGATCTATGGGTGAGGCCTTCGATTATTTTATCCATTGGCAGTAGAGGAGGTACATAGACTACATCCTGTGAGGTGGGAGTATCTTCCTTATATCACTAATACTGATGTCACCCCTGCCTATAGACAACACATGATTATACATGCATTTCCTTAGTTCACTAATCCTATAGAGAGAGATCCTTTCCTTTAGGATGATGATGTACCTATAGGAGGACATGGTAGAGAACATAGAGATGCTACTCTGAGAGCAGGTGGAGATCATGCCTGAGGGGCTAGAATTAGCAGGTCTATTGATGTTGGGTAGCAATGTAGGCATGGAGAGGGTGGTACACTAGGTGTCATTAGTGGTAATACAAAGGGTGATGTGGAGATGGTAGTTATATAGGATGTGTTGAAGGAGGAGGGTGGAGATGATAGATAGGTATGACCATGGGTTAGGGATAGAGACCACCTATTATGTAGGGATAGATAGGGTAGACCTGCAAATACTGGTGAGGAGGAGCCTACCAAAGAGGCTCATGTAGGAGAGGCACCAATACATGATCTCATGAGGATGCTTAGGGGCCGCATTAGACAGCTACAAACACACTTGGTCATGGCATAGTCATAAGTGATTGAGTGTAATCAAAGGATACATGAGCTAATAGATGAGAGAGAGACAACACAATGTATGGCTAAACATTAGGCCAGCTGAGTGGCCTACTATTATGGACTATACATTGGTGATGTCCCTCTAGATCATCAGGCGCCTTCATATTTGAGATTTTTTGCACAGTATGAGGGTGTTGTTCATGCTCATGTTCATGGTCATGTTGATGTTCCACCTCCTGGCCCACCTCTTAGTGGCAAGGGTTCTAGCAAGAACTAGTTTTCAATTGTTATACCCATTTTTCCATATGATGTACAGTGACTCATTGATGATATTCATTTGATTATATGTGATATTTGATACTTTTCACTAGATACTTGATTATACCCTTAGATACATTTGATTGATAGTTTGACACATGATTTGATCTTATTGTGCTTTGATATATTGACACTTTGGTTATATGATATGAGATGCTTATTTTGATTGCTATCAAATGTGTGAAGGATCTGAGAAACACTGATCTGATTGCACCCAAGAACAATTGCATGCAAAGTACCTGTTACAAGAAAGAAGCAAAAGAAGGAAAAATCTAAAGAACTTAGAAGCTCAAAGAAACTCGAAAGAGTAGAGAAAAAATGTATTCTGAATTAATGAACAATAATTACAAAGTTCAACCTTAAAAGGTGAATGAAACCCTAAAAGGAAAAAATCTAGGTTGCACATTGATAATTAATAAAAGAATTAATTATTAATGCACCTAAGAGAAAGCTTAAGCACTAAAGAGTAATGACAACTTAACTAATTAAATCAACACAATTTAATCAATAAGTCTAAAGGCAAATTACTCTAACACCCCCCCCCTTAAGCGAAGCTCAAAAGGTAAGCTAACCTAGCACAGTTATGAAAGCATAAAATTGGTCCTGGAAACAAGGCCTGATTAGGTACCCAAGTACAAAAGTCTTTGTAAAGAGGAGAAAAGGAGAAAACCCAGTGGGAAAAACCCCTCTCCAAAAATATATGAACCCTAGTGAAGGACTGAAGAAGCCTCCAAACTAGAGAATGTCCCAGAAAATAGGAATAGAGAAAGAACATGTAGAACACCTCTGAAGCATGAAGCTGCAAACACTGTCAAAAAATAACTAATGGAGCCTTCACTGTAATAGAACATGATCAGGTAGAGAATACTATAAACAAAGCCTAAAGAGATGATCAATCAAACCAAGGAAGCATTAGAACCAACATGAGATACCCCCCATAATGTTGAGTAGGGAGAGGTATGATAGGTACACTGAAATAGACTGCTAATAAATGTTGCATGATGAAGAACGTACAAACACATATAAAGGATGATGTCATGGAAGGATCTCTCACTTGACACACATCATGAGGCTAATGTCGTGGAAGGGACACTCACTTGAAAAAGGTAGATGGAAAACAAGGCAAACATCAAACCCCCCATGGCACTTTATAATGTAGTGCGAGTACAATAGAATCTCAAGCATGCATCAGATGGCACTTTATCTTACAAAAGAAAGATAAAGAAATAGATGTATACAATGTTCAGAAAATGAAACAATCTCAGAACCTAAAACATCCAAGGTATCTACCAGAATTCCATAAAGCAAAAAACTAAGTACATAGACCAGAATCTGGGTGTGAGACCCATAGAAGAAGAAAGAGAATGGAAGAAGCTTTTTGACGCCATGCGAAAGTCAAAAAAAGGAGTTCGGAGGAGAAATATATAGTGATCAGAGCGCAAAATGGAACCTTGACTTTAATTAGAAAAAAATCCTGCAAGATGGAAAAAATAGATAACCAAACTGAAAAAATCAGAACGGCCTTAGACCCAGCTTTCCGTCGATATCTCATTTGGCAAAAAATGCCTCTGTTTTCTCAAGTTAATAAACATTAAAAAAAAATGCATTTTTTTAAAAAAGGAAAAAAAAAAACCCTAAGAATGTTTTTTTATTAAATAAACATTAAAAAAATGGGGCCCGCAACACCCAAGGCCAGCGCAGCCACCTAGGGCCTGTGCGGCACCCAAGGTCGGTGCAACCACCTAGGGCCTGTGCAGCACCCCTGGGGCCCATGACCACCTTGGGGGCCAACACGGCACCCTCGGATGTTGCACAGCCTCTTGGGGCCTACGCCACCTTGGGGACCCACGTGGCCACCAAAAGAATTTTTTTTTTAAAAACACTTATAAATCCATAAAAAATGGATTCTTTTATTTTTTTATTTTGAAATCCGAAAAGGAATTTTTTGGGATTTTTTTTTAATAAACATTCAACCTCTGTCTCAATAATTGTGCCCATAAAATGGGCATATGCAAAATAAATTTGCCTCAGAATGCAACTTCAGCCAAAATAGTTGTGCCTTATATGGAAATATAGGTTTTTGGGCCTTCTGAGCATAATGGTGAGGTCTGTTTGGGCCCAAAATGCTCCAAAAAAAATTCACCCACATATTGAAGACAAAAAAAAAACCCTGATAAAGCTGAGATTTTCTCCTTCAAAACACGCTTCAAATACTCCAAAATAGGCAGCAGCAAAGGGGCTCAGATACCATGAAGGATCTGAGAGCACTGATCTAATTGCGCCCAAGAACAACTGCATGCAAAATACCTGTTACAGGAAAGAAGCAAAAGAAGGAAAAAGTTGAAGAACTTAGAAGCTTAGAGAAACTCGAAAGAGTAGAGCCAAAATATGTTCTGAATTAATGAACAATAATTACTAAGTTCAACCTTAAAAGGTGAACAAAACCCTAAAAGGAAAAAAGCTAGGTTGCACATTAATAATTAATAAAAGAATTAATTATTAATGCACCTAAGAGAAAGCTTAAGCACTAAAGGGTAATGACAACTTAACTAATTAAATCAACATGATTTAATCAATAAGTCTAAAGGAAAATTACTCTAACAATGTGGATGTATGGTCTTGCTTATACTTATGGATACATTTAATTTCCATGTTTTGTTTCTATGGATGCACTTGCTTTTCAGTATGATACTATGTATGCAAATGAATGCACCAATGTTCGTGTACCTTTCTCATTGATATAATGCAAATGGTAGTGTGATTATGTTTCTTTCAATGTTTGAATGTTTATGCCATGAGTGTACTAATATTAAATTAATGCAATGAAATCTTAGTATGCATTGTGAATACACTTGATATGATTGTGTATGCAACTAACATCTCATGCAGGTAATGTCTTTGTGCCAATATCCAAATACTCAATCTTGTCAAGGGTGATGTCCACAGTTGACTATTGATGCAAGGAATGACATCAATCTCGATTGTAATTCCTATATTAGGATTACCGAGTGCAAGCAATGTTACAATGCAAAATACTAAATACAAACCTAGAATGAATGCAAACTAGAATGCTATTCACTTTGATCTTCTAGTTGTTTTTTATCATCATTGAGCAGTTCAGAACATCGATGTTAGTATAACCCTCACTAGTGCCACAACGACCATGAGAATATGAATATAACTTTCATGAGATGAAATTCCAAAAGTAAAACAAGCACCAAGGCATACAAAGCTAGGATGACCTGAGTGTGACTTCCTTTTTGATATTGCAAGTTTCCACAAGCATCGGGGCAAGTTTCCAAGAGCATCAAGGCATGTTGCCACAAGCATTGGGGCATGTTGCCCCATGGTGAGCACCAAAAATGTGTGTGTGAATTGTGGACCTACAAGAATCTTCACACAACACTTCAATAGATCATTGCATTAATAGGTTAGTAGCATGAAATTCATCAAAATAGCAAAAAAAACCTATTATAAATCGATCTATTACTTCCTAGTTAAGGTGAGTTTGATCTATTGAAAATGATCTCAAATTAAACATGTTAGATCAGTGACTTGACTGCCTTAAAATTGAAGGTTCAAATGATTATGATGCAATAAATGCATACTTTATTCAAGATCTTTCCAAAACCTATGAAAATTAAACTATAAATGTCAAATATAAGCTACAAATTCATCTAAGAGTTAAGCTTCATGATTCAAAGAAACTGAAATTGATCTAAGATACAGAAAGTGTGATTCAATTCAAGTTATTCAAGATGCAAAATTAAACAATAGATGGATTTTGACATTATAACATTTCTATGAAAAATCACTCTCTTCTCCCTTTGAGCTTAGGGTGAGTTTGGTTTTATAGGAATTCCATGAGATTGGGTGGTTGGGATTCAAACTTGGTGAAGGGTTGAGATTCTCCCTTTCTGAATCCATGTGAGTCAATCCATGTGATTTGTTGTAATTATCTCCATTTGTGCTTTCTTGTTTGTTGGAGAATGAGATAATTTAGTTGATTTATTTAATTCCCTTTAATTATAAAGACTAGCAAATGGGTTCATTTAATTAAAAGTACTAGGACCTTTAATTAAATGACTTGATTCAATGATTAACTAGCCTTGATTATTGATTAGGGATTAATTGATGATTAATTTAATTATGCAAGCCTATAGATCAAATTACTCATATAATCAGGTCTAGTATGAGATTCAATGCCTTTGATTAGGACTTTATCTTATTCAATTAAGCTTTAGGGTATATTATTCAAGATTAGGGGCTCCTGGTTTACTAGAGCTATTTCAAGTGATTACACAACTAAGATTCAAATTAAATTATCATGCTATATATATATATATATATTATTGTAATGTTATTTAAATTTACCATCATATAGAATATTAAATTCATTTTAAATTTATTATTATATAATAAAATTAGAGATTTATATTAACTTTGTTATATATTTAATATTCATGTATTTGTCATTTAAGTTTTGAATAAAGCCTATTTGTTACTGTCTTTTTTTCTCTTGCATTGTAGAAACCACAACAAGCGTGATTAATGAGAAAGATATTGAAACAAGTAAGTTAGATCAAGCGAAAATCGCTTCTTACATTAAAACTTGGGTAGTGGTTTTGGGTTAATGCAAAGCAATTTTAGGAAAAAAATTAAATATAAGTTCAATATATTTTTTTATCGGTAATATACGCTTTTGAATGGAGTGATAACCAATGAGGCCACAAATCTGGGGGACCACATCCCCATGAAACCATTACATCAGACCCGCGATCCAGCAATCTCAGCAGGACACCGGCCTGGGTCATCCAGGTCCGCGAGCACACCACAACCAGCAAGGGTCTAACAACTAGACCATGAACACCACTACCTTCAAACTCCTCCATCACAAGTACAATGCACTCCCTCATCCATGATCCTTTCTGAATCCCGTGACTTCTATGCAGGGCATACGCTAAGTGTTCCCTGTAAAATTTGAACCATGAATTATGCTGATAACCAACAATTCCTTCCGACTCATGTGCCCAGCATAGACTGTCTCACTTGATTGCACTTCCCGTGGTTCAAACATTGAGCCTCCCAGTTGTTGGGGCTCACAACCATCGCTACGTTGAGAGCTCATGCTCAATATAAGTTCAATATTAAGTTTAATTATTAAGAGAAATAAAAGTAATAAGGCATTTTAATATTACATTTTAAATTAAGGAGACTATACAATAATGTACAAGTTTAATATATTAAATTAAATATTTTTTATATTTATAACTTTATATTTATATAGAAGCTTCTAATTTAATCTTTATCTATATATATGTGCTAAATTAATTTTCCTCTTTAGTGAATCAAGTCATGTTTCCTCAATAAAAGTTCTTTCGAGTTTGGATATAATATTGAACTTTCATCTATTTACATGACAAACTGTTAATGTTGATCAATCATGGGATTTCTTTAGCAAATTCATATGGAGTATAATGCATCAATAAAAGTTTCATAGGCACATGTGTCTTATGACCAAGTGTATTTTTGTTAGAATTTCAGAGTTAGAATTGGAGTGAGACCAAATCATTCAACAAGTATAAGGGTATTTCAATCTTACAAAAGCTTTATTTTCATGCAAATATTACATTAAAAATGTCATCATCATAAGGAAAGGTTTATTATACCCAACTTATTATAAATAATGAGGAAGATGACATTACGATCTTCACAATAAAAAAAAACTAGAATCTCACCATCACCATCACAATTTTTATATAGGAATTATTGTCATCACATAAGGATCTATGCAAACGGAATGTCTCTAACTAGATATAAATCTTGGTAGAGAGAGAGAGAGAGAGAGAGAGAGATTATCTTTTAGTGCTTCAGTTAGGGTTATGATTAGGGTATAGGGTTTAGTGTTAGAATTATAGTTAGAATTATGGTTAGGGTTGATGACATGTAACCGATTGAATGTTTGATAATGTTAAGTTGAAGATGATGCAAGACATTAAATCAGTTAATGGTTTGTATTGTCATTGATGTCAACTTGATATCATGTGTACGGTCATGTACATAATGCTAAAGACTTCAGAGAATCAATGGAACAGAGATTATGTTTTCAGCAATGAATAAAAGTCAAGTATTCACTAAGTGACAGACAACACCGACGGAGTGCACACCATCGGTAAAGGCAAAGAAAAAGTCACAGTGATGCCCGATGAGCAGATGACAGTGTTTTCCGACGAAGAAAAATCATAGTGATACCCGATGAGTAAAATCCAATGATGCCTGATGGATAGAGTTCCCAAAGCTAACTGAAGTTACACCGACGGAACTGGCAGTTGTCACTGACGACTAACTGTAGAGTTGACCGACATAACAGAGAGTTCAGAAAATGACAAAATATCTAGCTAGCAGAGCTTAAGGATAGACTTAACTGGTTGTTTTATTTTTTTTATTTGACTAGGTTTAAGTAATTGATTAAAGAAGATTTGTACAGTTGGCAAGAAGATAACTGCGAGATAAATCAGGAGTTAAAGCTGTAAATCAAATTGGTTGGATTGTTTTTCACGCCAAGAATCAAGAATCAAGAATTAAGGAACATCATGTCTATATAAGAGACAAGCATAATTCATTTCCACAAAAAAAAATAACAAGCAATCACATACACAGAAGGGGAGTGAATATAAAGAGGATGCTGAACAGAAATTGGTGAAGGATAACTTCATACAGTCCTGATCAATCAAGTTGAAGGAGAGCTAAAGAATTCTACAGACACCGACAAACAGTGAAGCACAGCATTACAAAGAAGAAAGTGTGGAGCATAAAGAATTGAATTGATACATTGATCAGAGAGGTATTGTACTTAAATAGATCTAAAAATCTGCAATTCAAGTTGCATTAGAAATAGGTCATAATGTTTCAGTTTAACCATTGAAGCATCAAGTCTC
>MU227225.1:497562-550975 GCA_018584345.1 Thuja plicata
ACAGGGCTCACTTCAGAAGAGTGAAAATTTGGGGTACCGGTCCCAGTGGTTTTTCCCTTAACAGGGTTTCCATGTTAAAATCCATGTGTTATGTGTGTATAGTTTATTACTTTACTATTTTACATTTTACATATGCATTTATGGATTGATTGGTATACTCTGTATATTTACTGAGTATTGGTAAATAGTTTTACTGCTTATCAGTTATTAAGGAGAATAAGGACAGACAAAGTAAACCGACAGACAGTCAAATATTATAAGTATTTCATGGCATGAATCTTGTAGGGACTTAATAATCTAAGGTGTATTGATTGGTGGTTAAAGATTGAAGGATAAATTTTTGAGGCCACTGATTCACCCCCCCNATTCCCCCCCCCCCCCCCCCTCTCAGTTATTACTAACAAGGGTTATCATAAGGATTGGGGTTAAGATTAGGATTATGGTTAGGGTAATGAATAGGGTTAGAATGAGGATTATGTTTAGGGTAAGGGTTTTCATTATGGTTAGGCTATGTCAAATTAGAGGCTTATTTATGTTTTTTAAACCTTTTACCATCGATCTTGCACCCTAACCTATATGAAGAGAGGGTGACTGAGATATAGATAGGTGATGAGAGAGAGAAGGGGAGGAGATGGGTAAGGGTTTTTGGGAGGGACATCTAGAGGGAGGGAAAGAATAGAGAGGAGGTAGATAGAGAGGGATATGTACACGGGTCTATCCATCTCTTTCCCCTCTCTCACTCTCTCCCTCTCTTCCCCCCTCTCTCACTCTCTCCCTGATCCCCCTACCACTTTATTTTCTCTCTCTACCAATTGTACTATCAATCCTAGCATAGAGAACAGAGAGAAAGAGAGGGTTAAGTAGTATGGGGGAGATAGAGAGGTGGAGAGGAATAAGGGAGGAAGAAACCTAGAGATGGAAGGGAGGGAGAATATGAGAGACAAAAGAATAAAGAGATAAGAGTAAGAAGAGAAGGAGGAGAGGTAAAATTGGAGGGAGTGAGATACCTAGGTAAAAAAAAGATAGAGAGGAAGAGAGATGACATACCTTTTGTGTGTGTGTGTGTGTGGACCTCTAAACAACATAAACACTTTAATAGGTCATTGTGTGATTAATTACAAGAAAGCGTTAAACTATGAAAATAATAAATTAAACTAAATCAACCTATTGCCTTCTAGTAGGTAGGAGTATGAGCTTTCTCTTAGATTTTCGCAAACCCAGTGGCTTGACATTGTCTAAATGAAGGATTCACAAAAATGATTATTCTATGATACAAGTACGATAAATTTAATCCAATGATTAGCTTAATTGATTTTAGAACCCAAATAAAGTGTTCCTAGATTATGAAATCAAATGCATGAAACATGTAAAATATACTAAAATGCTAAAATGCTTAAACAAAATGATAAACAAAAACCAGCATAATAACTCTACTCAAAATTCTTGGATTCTTTGTGATGAAATGAAGCTTTCTTTTATAGAAAATCTTTGTCAAACCAATTATAGAGATTGAAATTTTAAGAATGGACAAGATTCACTCAAAGAAGCACAATCCATGTGCAAGGAAGACTATTGGTTGAGAGGGTCAGTTAACTGATCTAACTATTCAGTCGTTAGGGAAACTTCTAAAATTGAAAGAGAAGTTAACTAAGTCACCTTTTAGTTAACTGGATTGTTTCCAAAATGAGAAGCAGAAAAGACTTAGTTAAATGAGAAAGAAGGATTTGTTTCTAATGTGATGTTCAGTCAACTGAAATGATGACATAAAATGCATTTTTGAATATTTAAATGACTTAAATGCACTTTTTACTCAATTTATTAATATTAATTCATTTTTTAATTTAATTGATGATTATCTATTTATTTAATCAACATACTAGGATATTAATTAAATTAATGTCATAAGGTTTATTTTCCAATGTTTTGGGATTTTAGGAATTAAGTAATTAAACCAAGTGAAATGACAGACTAGGACCTTGGGTTAAAGTTAGATTAGACTGAAGATGTTGAATTGCCTTTAGGTTAGGACTTAAGGGATTTAATCAAGATTAGGGTTTTCTTGATGAGAGATCAAGATTGGCGGCTTAGGGTTTAGTTGACCATTTTTAGGTCATTAAATTTGCCCCTCTTTGAATTGATGTGTGATCAACACATTGATTCAAAAAATAGTTGACAATGATCCAAAGAATAGTTTGATGTGAAGCGATGAAGCCATTCTTTCAAAGAAGATCGACTCTGAGCTCGATTGGATGAAGATCGATCAAAAGATATAGAACAAAATTCTCAATTTGATTTGAAGTGATAAAACTAAACATCTATCAGGAACTCTTGAACCTTTGGTTTGTTTTGAATAGATAACCAGTTTGATTTGAAGTGACGAAACTAATTATCGTTAAGAGATCAACTAGTGAAATTGACTTGATTTGAAGCGATGAAGCCAATTTGATTAATCTATCTAGTTTCAAACATGAATGACTCATATAAGACTGATCTATCTAGTTTCAAGTGTATCAATTACTATATAAGATAATTAATTGGGTTGCCTTTGATTTAGAGATAATCTCAACTTGATGTGATGCGATAAAGCTGAGATTCCCGTAGCGATGGGGTCTTGTTGATGATGTGATCATTGAATTGTTGATGTGTTGATCCTGGCCCCTTGGGAACAAAATCAAAATATGGCTAGGTGCCCCAGTGATCAAAACCAATTCGATTGATTAAACTGATGCAGGAAGAAGTTGATTCGGAAGAGGTTGCAAGCATTTAGGACACATTCTGCACTTGTTTTAGGTCATGTTGACCAAGTTTGACCAAAATTTTGGAAGGGTTGACCAAGTTTGACCAAATCTTTAACACATGGATTTCTTGGAAGAAAAGCATGAGAGATTTACATTGGTTCAGAGTCCAAAAGACTGATTGTGCAAGCGGTCAACTACGGTTGACTAAAAAAGTCATCAGTCAAATTTGAAAAATAAAACGATCTCATATTTTGATTTTGATCCTGAAAATGGAATTAGGATGGTTGAATTAGCTAGGGGTGAAATTTTTATGTTAATCAAAGCAAGTTGAAAATTAGTCAAAAACCTATATAAGAACCAAAAAGGTCATTTTAAATTAAGTTCGTCCTATTCAAACTTTCTCTGAGCAAAATGGTGGTTCACGTTGATACTTATTGATTAAAGCGTCAGCGTGTCCACATTCAGTCAAGAAAATACCAAGTAGCCATAAGTGCACAAAAAACCTCCCATTCAATTCAAGATTTGTCGATTTCTTTTAATTTTTCATGTTTTTGGTACATTTGTTATTTTGAAACCTCAGTTTCTCATACAAGTCCTGGGGAGGATTTGTATGAGAAACTACGTCCAAATAGTTACTCATATAAATCCATTATATTTTTCATATTAATCCCACTCTTCACTCATATGAGAACCTTCAAAATAGCCCTTTTTCTCATACCATGAACCATAGATGCTCATATTAGCTTCTATACTTTTATTTCTCTATGTGAATTCTTGTACAAGACTAGATACCAGTTTCTTTACTCGTACTGAAAACAACAGTTGATCTTGATCCTTTTGAACATTAAATTTTGATTTTCTTCTTGGTTGATCTGGCATCTTTAGCATGTTTTGAAGAATATTTACTCTTCATTTGGTCATTCTGACAATTGTAATGATGCTTCGTTGTTCATTTTCTATAGGAGTGATTACCTAATATACAATTCAGGATTATCTATCCACCCACTATGCACTTGGTAGGGATATTAGATGATAAGCAGAGAGATACCATTGTAGAGTGTGGATTTGGTTGGCTTATAAGGATCCCTGAGATCATGGTGAACCATATATTTCTCACAACCCTGGTGGAGAGATTCTATAGTGATCATAACACCTTCTATATGCCCACTGGAGAGTATATATCATAGTGACACCAGAGGATGTATACCACATCCTCCGCATTCCATTCAAAGGACATCATGTCTAGTACAACTCTGCTCAGGGATCGAGCATGTTAGCACTTCATCAGATCTTTAGAGACGAGGATATTCTTGAATGATGGGTATCGTGGACACCCTGATGAGGAGGTACATCGATCAGTATCCTCTTGCGTGGGTGATGGTTTGATTCATAGGATGTCTCATTATGCTAGATAGGGCACACCATGGATTCTAGAGTGGTTGGGTCTTGATTTTGGAGGAGCTATTGGATAGGCTAGTGAAGCTAGGGTGGGGTTCATGCATTTTGGCTCATTTATATCATGAGCTACATGAGATTGTGTATCATAAGGTGAAGAGCCTCGCAGAAGGTGTTTTGGTACTTCAGGTATGGGAGTGGGAGCACATTCCCATATGCAGGTCAGTGGTATATGATTCCCATCAAGAAGGGCACCCTTTTGTGTATAGGTATGCAAGTTACATCACCCAACCCCACTTGGGGAAGATATACTATTAGTGGTGATAGTTTGATGGCCTCATAGTGGTCACATAGAAACCATACAGAGGTATTGAGGCATGGGGTGATTGGTGGTCGTAGAGTAGGGACATGTTCATCACTCATCTACTGATCGGATGTACTCCTACCATTATAGAATGATTCATGGTGTCCCATGTGCACAGGCAATTTGGAAAACCTTAGGAAATATCTTCAAAGTTTACAACATATACCAGGTTTTCTAATGAGACACGTCAAGGATGGGGAGCCTTATTAGTATACCAGACAGTAGTACAAGAGCTCCATGGCTTACAAAAGGCTCCCTAGGATTACCTAGAGGCTATAGAAGATGCAGGGTTGACCCTTGAGTATTGAGATTACATAGCTCAGCACCCCTTCCCATGATTTATAGATCTAGCTGCCCTAGCATCAAGGATAGAGGAGGGAGGACCTGCCCCGATCGACATACCAATAGAAATACCTAGGAAGGAAGGAGGGAATCTTGGTGCGAGATTGAGAAAATAAGCACCAGTGGTAGGACAATGATGAACAAGGGAGGGAGGTGGTTTGGGTTCTGTGGGAGGGGATGCTCCCATTTTTTATGAGGTCGCATAACAGGTCTAGCAGCGACAAGATGGCTAGGAAGAGAAAGATGAGTAGGTAGAGAAGGTTGAGGGAGAGGGTTATAGGAAATGGACACCTCATGATGTCATTCACTCACTCATCAAGAGGGTTAGAGGCAATGGACACCTTAGGATGTCATTCACTCACTCATCGAGAGGATCCATGGTCTGTAGATAGATGTGGTCATGGCTCAGGCAAGGATTATAGAGCAAGATCAGTGCATTGTTGACCTTATTGTCGATAGAGATCAGAGGATTGTTGTTGTGACTGTTGAGTGCAATCAGAGGATCACTGCCCTGACCACCAAGTGTGACCATTTACAAGATATAGCCACCTATTGGACTAGTAGGGCTTCATATTATGTGGAAGCCTACAGTTATTTTTTTTTCTAGTAAAGGGATGGGTGGTCTCCTTCTTGCAGTTTATGGCTCATTTAGAAGGTGTTCTCATGCTACATGTTGATGAGGCTATTCCTCCACCACCGCATGTTCCTGCCAATGTTGAGGACATGGCTGAGAGCTATCTTTGTTTATTTGATACTTTTTGATATTCCCAATCTTGTACCCATTTTTTTTCTTTGCATATGATGACTTGCTCCAATGATTTTGTATCTCTTGAGATTTTGATGCACCCCTGACATTGATATATATAGAGACATATGATTCTGATCTCATTGTACTTGTGTTTACTGATGTTATGAGATGTTTTATTTTCTTATGATGTTCCGGATGGATATATTTTTTTTATGATCATGTATGCTTTATGATGCTCATGGATGGTTATGCAAATGTGTATGGAATGTAATGTTTATGTGATTCTGCAAATGGGTGGATATGATACTATATATGAGGATGCAATGGATATGCAATGTTTTTCTTTTATTTTCTAATGCATAAATATATGGATGCAACTTAATTATGTGATGGATATGAAATGTGAAATTATTTATACAATGAGTTATGGATATGCAATGTAGTGGATATGGTGTGCAATGCCAATAAAATCTTTTGCATGAATTTTTTTTAACAATTACATAGGTACTTGATCATGTCTCCATATTCAACACGTAACCTAACCACTTGACAAAGGAATATTGATCAATGAGAGCTTCAAATCCCACGAGAGAGAGAGAGAGAGAGAGAGAGAGAGAGAGAGAGATTACACTATGCTACTACAATGAAAAAACTAACATGAATGCAACCTACAACTTTGTCACTAGGTGTGATCTTGAAAATTTTCATCATTAAGCATTTGGAACATCAAACTTGATACAAACATTACTGGTGCCACTGCGACTATAAGGATATGAGTATGACTTTCATTGGATAAGATGTTGGAAACTAACGTAAGCATTGAGGCACAAAATCCAAGATGACCTAAACATTGTTTCCAATTGATGTTTCAAGGGTACATCAGCATCGAGGTATACAAAGATAAGATAACCATGAGTGTGATCTTGCATAAACAAACAGATTAATAAAATTCAAGGAGATAGTTCCGACCTCACCTTGGTAGGAAAGTAAACATAGTTGAGGTATGTGAGTTTTTTTTACCTTAATCTAGATGCTCTTATCATAGACACCCAGTTTATTGTGATGTTATAGGATCATCTGGACCACACCAACAAGCATCAGTCAAAGAAAATATTAGCAAAAAGCATTGATAACAGGCAACATCCAAAGAAAAGTTCAAAATATCTTTAGAAATTTTTATGTGTGTTTCACATTTGTCTGTGTAGGGTGTTGAAAAACACCATCGTGCTTGTGAGTGCATCGTAGTTGATTGTTATTGATTGAGTGTTTATGTCACATTATCTAATGTGTGTTGAGAAACATAGATGTGTCCAAATAGGTAGTGTTAACAAATACTATTGATTAGGGTGTCAAGAAACACCAGTGTGTCAGTAGAGAACTGTCCTTCAAAAATGACTAAGAAACTGACTCTGGTTTGGTTCATCAATGATCAATGTGGGGTCATTTCCCCTAGTAAAAAATTTTAATTCAAGATGACTGACTTAACTCATATTGTTGGGACAAAGTTGATTTGATTTCCCCCAGACTATGACTCTGGATCGGTTTTAAGCCATGAGGGTTCTCATAAGAACCAAAGTGTTATGAAAGTGACTAAAAGATTATGCACAAACTAAAGAGAAGGGATGCCAAGGCTAGCATTCATAGATGCAGTGCTTGGGTATAAGAGGCACCTATTTACCAAGTTTTCACCTACTTGGCATAGATTTTATTTTTGCTACCAAGGTGCCTATTTACCAAGTTTTCACCAAGGCACTTTCTTCTTCTTTTTCTTCTTTTTATATTTTTCCTCTTTTTTCCTCTTTTTGTTGATTCATCAAGGCTCCTATTTCTAGGTTTTCACCAAGATAACCATTTTTTAGGACTTTTTCTAATTTTTAGATTTTCTTTAGGACATTTTTCATTTTTTTCTCCTTTTTAAGGACCATGTAGGTATTTACATGCTACTAAACACTGAGGATTCTCATGTGTAGAACTTCTTCAGGTGGAGAGTGTTGATGGGCTCTCAGATTTGTTCTCCTTCTAGTGTATAGAGTCAATAGGCTCAAGATCCAAATGGTGCAGTGATAATATATGGACCCAACCATTTGGGTCCAAACTTCCCCTTTTTCTCTTGATGTGATTGATTGCGGGGATTCTCTCTCAACACTAGGTCACCAACTTGAAGTTCTCTTGGTTTGACCCTTTTGTTGTATCCTCTTCTCATTCTCTTCTAATAGGCTCTAAGGTGATCAAATGCCACTTGTTGATGCTCATCTAGTAGTTCAAGTTCTTGTAGTCTTGAGACCCTACGGTCTTCATCTGTGATCATTCTATGTAGAGAAACCCTCAGAGATGGGATTTCTACCTCTATGGGTAAGATTGCTTCTGCTCCATATACTAGAGCAAATGGTGTTTCCCCTCTAGGCATTCTAATGCTCATTCTATAGGCCCATAGCATAAGATTAATATACAGATGTCAATCCTATCCAGACATGTTCATAGTGTGATGTAGGATCTTCAATAGATTCTTGTTGGAGGCCTCAGCCTGCCCATTGCCTTCTAGATAGTAGATTGAAGAGTAGTGTTGCTTGATTTTGAACTTATCACAGAGTTTGTCTATATTATTATTCTTAAACTTCCCTCCTTTATCATTTGTAATGGATGAAAGGAATACCATATCGACACATGATGTGGTTCAAAATGAATAAGGCCACTTGTCATCTAGTTGCTTTGGTGAGTGGGACTACTTCAACCCATTTGGTAAAATATTTTGTGGTCATTATGATGAACTTGTATCCATTTGAAGAGGACATAAATATATGTCTGATTAGGTCAAATTCTCATTGCTAAAATAGCCAATGTGTGATAAAAGAAATTAGCTCCCTAGCTAGAACATGTATAATATTTCCATGCAGCTGGCATTTCCTACATGTCTTGGAGTATATGGTTTCTTATTTCTCCGTGTTTGGCCAATAGTAACCCACTCTCAATAGTTTTTGAGCCAGAGTCAGGCCATTAGAGTGAGAACCACAAATACCATCATGGACCTCAGCTAACGCACATTTGGACTCTTCCTTTTCTAGACACCTAAGAAAAGTACCATCTAGTCTCGCCTATACATGTCATATTATATGAGAACATACCATGAGGCATTGTGGATTGGGTGTCATTTTTTATTATGGGTTAGTGCATCAGTAATGACTTGATGACCTAGGTAGGCATAAATGTGTTGATAGTAGGATGACTATTGTCCTATAATAAAATAGATCATGTGGGAGTCAGGGGATTTATAAGCAGAAAAATGAAGATCTTCCACCAGGAACTCATAGTGGAAGTCTTCTTTTTGTTGTTGTGAGGAAGCCAGTGTAGCCATTGCATCGGCCACTCTACTCTGTGTCCTAAGGATTTGCTGGAACATGATTAAGGTAAATTATTTCTTGAAATAATCAACCATTCTTTTATAAGGTATAATTTTATCATCCTTTATCTTATAGGCATCATTTTTTTAGTTGATCACTAGTTGTGAGTCATCGTTAATGTGCAACTCAGAGATGTTCCATTCAATAGCCAGTTTAATTCCATTCACCAAGGCTTCATATTTGGCCAAGTTGTTTGTACAAGGGAACATGATCTTGTATGCCTTTGGAATAGAATAACTCTAAGGAGTGATGAAAAACATAGTTGGACATCAACCCTATTGCGTGAAAGAGTCATCAAAGAACATTTTATAGTATCTATGAGTTATGTGAAAAATGGATCCATCTGAAAATTTTGCATTGATGGGTTGATCATTCTTTAGTGGAGCTTCAGCCAGTTGATCTGCAATAGCCTGCCCCTTGATTGCCTTATGTTCAACATATTAAATTTATAACTCATTAAGGAGCATGACCCATTTTGGTAACCTACCAGTTAAGGTGGATTTACTCAAGAGATACTTTAATGGATCAATATTTGTAACCACTCATATAGAGTGTGCCAACATGTAATGTCTCAGATTTTGAGATGCGAATACAAGTGCTAGGTAAGATTTATCAATCATTGAATAATTCATCTCATATGAGACCAAGGTTCTACCGATGTAGTAGATGGCTCATTCTTTCTTATTCTCATCTTCTTGTGCAAGGAGTGTCCCTAGTGATGTTATGGTGGCTGTGATGTACAAGATCAATGGTTTTCCTTGTGTAGGAGGCATCAGCACTCATGGATTTTCCAAATACTCTTTGATCTGGTTGAATTTCTTGTTACATTCCTCATCCCATTGATAATTTACTCCCTTTCATAGAGTTTTAGTACATGGTTGTGCCTTATCAACCAGTTGTGAGATGAACCTCCTAATAGATTGAATCCTTCCTTCAAGCATTCTCATCTGACTAATGTTCTTTGGCGGTGGAATTTCCATTATTACTTGCACCTTTATAGGATCCACCTCAAATCCTTTTGGTGAGATGATGTATCCCAACATTTTGTCAAATTTTATGCCAAATGCTCATTTCTTTGGGCTCAACCTGAGCCTGAATTGCTCCATTCTGTCTAGAATTTTAGTGAAATCTTGTAGATGTGTGGATATTTGCATGGTCTTTATAAGAATATCATCGACATAACCCTCCATGTTTATGTGCATCATATCATGGAAGATCATTTTTATAGCTCTTTTATAGGTAGCACCTACATTTTTCAATCCAAATGACATGACATTATAGTAGAAGGTCCCCCAAGAACATGTGAATGCAGTCTTTTCTTGATCCTCAGGAATAAATTTGATCTAATTATATCCTTAGAAGCCATCCATTAGGGAGTACATCTCATACCCAACTTTCATATAAACAATCATGTCAATATTGGGCAGATGAAATTTATTTTTTGGATAGGCTTTGTTGAGATGTCTGAATTCAGTGCACACCTGAATGGACTTATCTAATTTTGACATAGGCACAATGTTTGAGATCCATTCTGCATAATCAATGGCTTTGTGAACCCAACTTTGAGCAACTTTTATAGTTCTTCTTTTACTAATAGAGCACTATGAGGATGCATCTTTCTGATTTTCTGCTTCATTGGTTTTACTCTAGGCACAATTGAAAGATGGTGCATTATAAAATCTAGATCCAATCCTGGCATATATGAGTAAGTCCATGCAAATTTGATTTTATTCTCTTTAAATAATTTTGTGAATTGTTTTAGCTTCTCTACATGTAGGGATTATGCCAAGTGGATTATGTGTGGATGTTCCTCAGTTCCTATGTTCATAGGTTGCATTGGCTCAATTAGCACTGATGACCACTCCTAAAAGTGACTAGGCAAGATATCAAGTACCCCATCCTTTGGCGCCTCAGAGAGGTTTTCAACATTGGATGCATCTTTTCTTTTTACTATTTTGTGTTCTGAAACATCCACAATGTGGTTTTCACCTTCATAACATTTATTTCTTTTCATTTTAATTTTATGACTGAGGTACTTGATATCTAGTTTAGTCATGTTCATGCTTGGGTCACTGGTGGAAGAGGTAATTGGTTTGATATAATTGAGGTAATAGATTAATGCATAGTAATTAGGGAATGTGGGCATATTCATGGGTTGTTCTTGTAAGCTCCAGTCAATGAGTTTGGGATGCATGAGTGGCAGGATTTTGACGAGTTCAAGTGTGTTCACGGTATGTTCTTCGTAGGATTGGACTATTAAGTAGAGTTCTAGATTGGTACCATGTATAGATGCATTCAAATCAGTAAGGTCCCTAATGATGTCATCAAAGCCCATCTCAAGGATTTGAGAATCTAACTCGTCAGACCTAATCCCTGAGCCTTCACCTACCTCAAGTGGGGTCACATATTTTTGTATAGTATCAACCTCCTTATCTTGGGTTTCCTCAGATAAAGTATCAAACTCATACTCATTAGAGTCTATTTCATCTTGGTCTACCATGTCTAGGACATCTATTCTTTTTCCCTAATTAGGATGAGTCCTTCCTAGGAATTATGAAATGATTATGTGCTCTTCCCCTTCATCATGATTGTGCTAGAAGGTCAAAGGTTATGCTTGATCATGAACCACTGCCTATTCCTCTGGGATATGCTCTTCAATAACATTGACTCCAGGATTTTTTCCTTCTTCAAAATTGAGAAGAGAGTAGATGCACGGTGGAATGGGATAAGGATTTTTGACTTCCTCATCAGATTCATCCTACTTGCATGTGGGTGTGTCTCTATTTCACTTTTCCTGGGCTAATAAGAAGCCTAGGCCAGTTGTATACCTAGAACTTCTGTGTTTGAGAGAAATGGGTTCCAAGAGTCCATTTTGATTAAATCCTATAGGTTCTTTTCTTGGATAACCCATGTGCTGAACCAATTCATATCCCTTTCCATATTTCTCAAAGGATATCTTGCAATACTTTACATCACTATCCTCAAGTTCTCTATATAGCCATTCCAAGATGGATTTCTCTTATTTCATCCTCTAGTGGAATAGTTACCTGGATAAAGCTACCATCATAGATTACTTTTTTTGTTCTTGTCAATGGTTTCATCTCTTCTGAAGGTCTCTTGTAGGACATGGGTGACGTAGGAAGAGATGTTACTAACAAAACAGGTTCCATTGTGTATCCACCCATGCTAGTGTCTCTTTTTTTAACTTCTTCTCCATTTCTTTCATCAACTCATTTTCTAACTCAAAAGTTGAAGCTTCTCTATTGTGTGGAATGAGAGTGTTAGCTGACTATCTCGATGCATTACAGACATAGCTAACATTTTTAGGAATGGTGACTTCAACACCATTAAAAGGGAACATTTTGCACAGGTGATAATTAGATGGGAGAAATTTCATCTCATGGATCCAAGGTCTTCCCAACAAGATGTTGTATGTCAGTGGAAGATCCATAACCTAAAATATGACCTCTCTTTCAATAGGTCCCACTCTGATAGGTAGAGTCATGATACCTTTGGAAGATCTCTCATGTTCATCATATGCCTTTATTGTTATTTTCTTTTTAGGATCAATGGTAGATTCTAAAGAACCCAATTGTTCTATCATCTTGTAAGTACAAATATTCAACCATGTGCCTCCATCTATCAACACTCATTTGACACAATGCTTGTGGATCATTAATTTGATGTGCAGGGGGAGATAATAAGGGTGACTTGGAGAATTATCATCTTCTTCCAAAAATGACAGGTAGTGAGGTGAGGACAAGTGACCCACCATGGATTGAAACTGATCCAAATCCAAGTCCTTAGGGACATTGGTAGTGGACAAGGCTTTGTCCAAAATCTCTCTGTGAGTTGGAGAGATCTTGATCAATTCAAAGATTGATATTTGATCATTCATTCTCTATAATTGCTCAATAATGTTGTAGTTAGTAATAAGTTTTTTGGAATTTGACACCTTCGACATAATCACAGCTAGTTTTTTGTTGGTCAATGTAGAAGGTTTGGATTTCATTGGTTGGTTGGTAGACAAAGAGGGGTTGGAAGTTCGAGCTCCTCTTAATGTGACCATTTGTTGCGCACAGGTCACGACGTTGGCTACTCTAGACTCTTTCTTGTTTTTCTTGACAATGATAACATTGTAATACTTGGGAGAGATTGGATCAAGCATGTGGATGAAGTTATCATCATTGGTGCTATACATTTGGTTGATTCTATCACCTTGCTTGGAGCTTTCTATTTTCTCATACTCACACAAGGGGTTTTTGAATGCTTTGTGATCAGCATTCGTGACATGATTGCCAACTGTGATTATTTTATTGTCGATGAGATCTTAGATCTCATGTTTGAGTTTCATGAAATTATCCATCATGTGTCCCTTGTTCCTATGGAACTCATAGTAGTCATTATCACTCCACCATTTTGGTTTGACTTCTGGTTCATATGGTCTCGAGTTATCTAGAAACTTGATCAATTTATTTGCCAACAGAGTCTTGAGCGTTGATTCATAGGATTCCCCTAGAGGAGAAAAGTTTCACTTGCTCTTGAACCAAGGTTTCTCCTTCATGAGATTATTCATTCCTTTGGAAGGAGCTTTAGTTGTATTTTTAACAGCTTTTAGGGCCTTTGTGCCACTCATCGGATTGAAGACTGTTGGTTTTGGTTAAGGAGCAACATAATCAACTACTCTGTCATTCACTACATGTTTTTTTTTGTTCCAATATTTTCCCTTGTCTTTGGAATTGGAACCATACTTGTTTTCCTTGTAAAGGGTGACCTCACCCTTTCTAACAAGTGTATCCTCTATTTTGAGTGCACTCTTCACTATTTTATCAAAAGTGGGTAGATCTTGCATCTGAAAAGGGAAGTTATACATGGATAGAAACATTTTGGTGAATATATCCATTTTCTCAGACTCAGGTATGAGATGCAAATATTGAGAAAAGACTCTCCTCCATCACTAAAGGAAAGTTAGGAAAAGCTCTCCCATTTTTTGTTTGACATTACACAAATCGATCATTGTCATGGGATATTGTATGTTGTACAAGTACTATTGTAAAAATAGATTTAATAGTTCATCAAAAGTTTTGATTCTAGTGGGTATCTTTGAAAAACACTCCATGTCTTGGAAACCTAAACTCTGGGGAAAGAGACAGATGAGGTACGTCTGCTTGTGCATAAATTATGTGCAGAGAGCACAAAATTCTAGGACATGCTCCTATGGATCAGATTGACCACCATATTTGTCAAACTTAGGAATTTTCACTCCACGTGCGAACGGAGGTAAGTACAAGTATTTTTCAAAAGGAAATGGAAAAATGGATTCCATAGAGTATTTCTTGGTTGCTTTCATTTTTTCCTTTTTCATCTCTTGCATCTCAATTTGCAAGGCTTATATTTGTTTTGTCATTATTGTCAAAGGAGTTTATTCCTCTCTAACGATTATGTCTTCAACCTTGTATTGAGGAGGAAGTTGGGCTCCTTGATGTGCCAGTTTGAGAAAGTATTGATCATTATCTCATTTCATGATGGTTTTCATCATCCTGAGAAAGTATTCATCATTTGGACATCTAAGAATACTGGTCTCATCAGGGTCAAAGTCACTCAAGGAGTGATGACTATGATTAGCCCAGGTATTAGCACTATGATCTCTACATCTAGATCGATCCCGTCCTTGTCTTTCTCCCGACATCCTTGAATCAAGTGATATGTTTGGAGGGGAGATTGACTTGTTTGAAATCTTTGGTTCCTCTATGAAAAGATTATTTTCCTCAAATTAAAAATAATGTCCCTCTTCCTCTTGAAATTGTTGAAAAGAGCTTCTATTTTGGATAGGCATAAATCAACTTATTTTCCTGATAGGTGCTGAAGTGATACTAACATGCTAACTAAGTCCAAGACTAATGATGGTGACAAAAGGATAATGTCCAACTAAGAAGGAGAAGCAAAAGACTCTGATTTTGATTCAAGGTTAACAAACCTGTACTAAATGACTCAAAATAAGGACAATGCAAACAAAAGATGATCAAATTGATAGTGATGAACTAATCAATGGACTAGCACAACAACTGAGATTCACAACAACAGAAGTCAGACTAACAACATATTATGAAAAATTAATGAAACTAGGATGAGATCATTGGTCTAAACTAAAATTGTAGGAGACAATGCAGAAACTTACCAGAGATGTGGTGAGCAGTAAAATCAAGTCAAATAGAGGATCTGGACAAATTTCTAGAAAATCAGTACAAGTGGGTGCATACTCGTACGATCATTCACCATGGATGATACAAGGAACAAGGTTTCTCATACTAGAGTGCATACGATAGGTCAAAATTGACAAAAAGTACACGTCACCATATGAGTACTCTCACTGGGTGATACAAACATTATCACTAGGTGATATGAGTAAATAGGAGCAAGATCCTGACTCGTACGAGTCAGGATATAGGGTCATACAAGAATACAGTTTCCACTCTTTGTTGCACAGTTTTCCAGTTTTGATTTGATATTTGTGGTTTTCAAACATGTTTAACACATTGGAGAACAAGGTAACTCAAGCACAATAGGAAAACACTAGATCCTAAGGAGATTAGGTGAGTGGAAAAGCATTCCTCACAAATTTAGGCACACGCCCAAGAGCTAATCAAAATAAGGTCAAAACCAGCCATGCTATGGGTCTAGTGATGTTGTATTATCTAAATCCAAGTGCTAATGGGGCCACTATATGGTGAGTGTCTTGGGGGAGATACTATCTCCCTTGCACTTATATTATCCCACTTTTGGAGGTGATCCAAGTAGCTGTTATTCTAGAGTTCTTAGTAAGATTTTGTGTTTGAATACATCCTTTGTGTCTACGCAAGTGTGATTGAGGTGTATATCCATACAAAGAACCTTAGCATGAGTAGTCACGACAATGTGATTGAGGCTCGAGGGCCCTACTATGTGCTAGGTGAGATTTGAGTATAAGCTCAAATGGTATTCATCTTCCAAGACTTTAATCTCAAGGAAGTGATTTATTTATAGTGAGTTGGAGTGGCTTGGAGTTAGCCCATCCTCACTTGGTTCATTCTCATAGGGTGATTACTTTTTCCCACTATGATAAGCCTTGTACAAGGTCATCATGAAACAAATAAAGGACAACCATGTTTCTTGATTTATAATCATCCCTAAAAGGGTGAGAGCATAATCTCCTAACATCATTTCCATTTCAAATACATCAATAAGTTCTTTAAATTAAATGTCTTGCATGCGAGGTTCCTACTTTAATAAAAAAACACAATGTTATGTCGATTCATGATTAGGCAATGTACAAGACATCATCAATAGTTTGATGGTTTGATTCTTTGCCAATCGTCCTACAAACAAATATTTCAAAAAAAGAAGTCTCTGTCAAACATCTTGCAGACAACTGTTAGGTAGTGAAAATCAGAAAATAGCAATCAAAAAAGGTCAAATATCAGAATAATCTAAATGAAATGCTTTCTGTTAAAGATCATAACAGTAGGAATTTGTACAAATATCCTTGTGTTCTAGTATGAAAACACACATTGAACCATACAAGTTATGTTTATCACTCATATTGTACAGTGAGAAAACTTGTACAAGTATGGACAATAAATTGTACAGAACAAAAATCTGAGACTATAAAACTTTCAAAAATGTGAGGTTAGAAATTATATTTTTTGCCCCACAGAGGGCGCTAGAAATGTGTGTGATATGTGGACCTCTAAACAACACAAACACTTCAATAGGTCATTGCGTGATTAATTCTAAGAAAGAATTAAACTATGAAAATAATAAATTAATCTAAATTGACCTATTGCCTTCTATTAGGCAGGAGTATGAGTTTTCTCTCAGATCATCACAAACCCAATGACTTGACACTATCTAAAAGAAGGGTTTGCAAAAATGATTATTCTATGATGCAAGTACGAGAAAGTTTATCCAATGATTAGCTTAATTGATTTTAGAACCTGGAAATAAAATGTTCCTAGATTATGAAATCAAATTCTTGAAACATGTAAAATATACTAAAATACTAAAATTGTTATATTTAATGGGAAGTAGTACAGAGAGGGGAGGGTTGAATCAGTACCTCTAAAACTTTTCACTCTTTTCACCATTCATCATTAGCAATCATTCTTTACTGTATTACCGACCATTACTATTGTTCTTTCTTATCCATTTAATATTAAATCATAATCTTTAACTGTTTGCAACATTCATAGAAACATTCATGAAAGTAATAAACACATAACACAAGATATGATATTGTAGAAAACTCCTGTTAGGAAGTAAAAAACTGTGGTGGGGATGGCACCCACAAAACTTCACTATCTGCAGAATGGAAGGGAGCTGGTAAAGGCTTACAATTGATCACTTCTAATGATCTACCCTGTTAGGAGTATTAAAGTGGAGACCTGTTAAGATCTACTCTGTTAAGAGCTTTAGCAACACTAATTTAAGTGTGCACTCAGTTAAGAGATTTACAATAGGACTGTTAGGTCCACCTTTCTTGAAAGGATTTCTTAAGTGTACTACACTTGTTAGAATGAGTACAAATTTTTGACTTGACTGTATGCAATCTACAATTGCTGATTACGGATCCATTAAAGCTCTCATAATAATAATATCACCTTAAGTGACTGATTAATACCTTTCTCTGCTCGTCAGTAGCCTATGTTCTTATTCTTGAAACTGATTTGATATGTTTATGTCCTTATGCATGAAATCTCTTGTCTGGTCTTTAGATGTTCTCTGTGGCTACAATCTTCATCGAACAACAACATTTTTGTAAGAGATTGAGCATCTATTTATACAAGTATTTGACATATCATAGAATCATGCATTATAATGTTAACTCTTAGATCCAAGGTTTACAACTAGACCTTGATCTTTAGTTTGCAAGTTTTAAATCAGTAAAACTAATTTAGAAAATAATAAATACATTGCTTCCTCTACACATAATGGTTTTAAAACAAATCAAGAAGCTATATATGCATCTTCAGTGATTTATCTGACGTGGAAATTTAGATCCACTTTTTGCGGGATGTAACTGACTGTCAGTTCTTGGTCATCGGGTTGAACTAAAATTCTTTTGGCGTTCCTTTGTTGAACTGATCATCGGGTTCCCTTCATCTTTCGGGTTCCTCTCTTTTCTATTCTGTCAGGTTGCACTGTTGTTACTCATCGGGTTCCTTTATCCTTTTTTCATCGGGTAACACTAAATAGTGTTTGTTGAGATGCTTTGAACTTGGCAATATCAGGTAACCTTGGCGTCGGGTAGTGTTGTGCCTTATCTGTCGGTGTAGTGTAAACCAATGGTGTAGATCATGTTTTTCCTTATGTATACTAATAGAAAAATATAATGCCTTCAATCTCCCCCTTTGACATTAGTATCAAAAACTGATATGTGCATAATACTAAAGTGTTTAGTATGTACATCATGTCTATATCCTTGACATTATATGACTCCCCCTAATTGTATGCGTTGGTATAGTATAAGTATATATGTACATGTATACTTGCCTCTGTACTATACATTCCCTATTCTTTGCTATTTCAATTGTTTGACTGTACACATTATTTACTCCTTTCACTTCCCCCTTCTTTTACTATGATTGTACATATCACTTCCCCCTTTATTTGATACTCATGACAAAAATGTACAACTTATAAAATGCCAAAAATGTGTAACTTACAATGTGTCAAGAATATGTGAATGGGTGTTCTTGATGTCTTCGAGAAATTTTTCCCATTTTTATTTTAGGAGTTCTAGTGTCATGTGCTCCAACTCTAGCCTTCCATGCATATCATAAATGTTGTCTAGGACAGACATTTTTGGGGTGGCAATTAGTGCATTTTCCTCTGTCATATGTTTCTATAGTAGTGAGAGTGTCGGTAAGAGTTGTGCTTGTAGCTCATTTACCTCATCTCTAAACTTGGTCTCTGTAATCTGTATGTCTTGTCTCAATTTTTGAGCCTGTTTAAGTTGCTCATTGTGCATTTTTATTGCCTCTTCACTATTCGTGAGACTTTGTGCACTTGTTTGAAGATCAGCATCTATTTGTGCTATCTTTTCGGTATACTCCTGTGTGATTTGATCAAGTGTACACAATTTATGTATTAAAGTAATAGCTTCTGAGATGATTGGATCAATTGTGCTCACCAAGTCAGAAAGCTTTACCTTTTTCAATGCCACTTCCTGTCTTATCTTTTCTGCTAGCTTGAACTCATACTTCTGTTCAAGTCTTTCTTCCATGACCTTCTCAGCATCGATGTTCTGAGATGTGATTGCCTCTGTGAGAATCACTAGTTGATCAAGCATTGGGCTTGTTTTATCAATATCTACATCTGGTACTATTTGCTGAATTATACCTCTTGCTACTTCCAGTACCTTTTCCTCCTTTGTGGCTTTCCTTAGTTTGTCTTGCATTGCTTTTCTCTCACAGAGTCTTGTGTACTTGGTCAATTTAGTTGGATCCAATATCCTTGAATCACAAACTGGAATCTCAATGATTTCATCCAAGGTTACTAGATTCTTATGCTTTCTCTTCTTCTTCTTTGAGACTTGTGGGGATGCAGATGTATGAACTACCATTGCTAGTTCAATTGTCCTCTCTGAAGTGCTTGGTGAAGGTTTTGCTGATGAAGCTTCTTGTGTTTTCTGCTCGGGGTGCACCTGTCAGTTTGGTGAAGATGTCTCTCCATCAACCTTGGGTGTCTTTATAGATTTTTCTTTTGTTTTCTTTTCCAGCTCATCTTTCTTTGCTTCTTCACTCTTATCTTTATGCATGTCCTCTTCTACCTTTTGTGTTTCTTCTTTATTTTGATCAGTAGATTTATCTTTCTGATTGTTGGTTGCAGCTTTCTCTACAGTTGTGTCCTTTATATTATCTGTGGTGTCTTTTACTTCTACATCACCCTTGTCCTTAGGTGTGCTTGTGTCCTCTACAATAGATCCATCATTACCCTCTAGTATATTGATTTCCTTCATTAATACTGGCATATTACTTTGAGTGTTAGCTTGGGTTGTATCTAGAGTGGTTTCCTACTCATCGGTTTGATCTTTTTGAGAGGTGACATCCTCATATTTTTGTACTTGCTCTGCAAGGTCTAGTTCTATTATGTCTATGACTGATGTGTCATGCCATGTCTCATCAACAACATTTATTTCTTTATCCTTTGATGTCTTCAATTCATGTTGCCTTCCCTGATCCTTAAGTGTTATGAATATTACATCATCTTTCTTTTGTGGATCTTTATCAGAGTCATAATTGGTGATGTCTTGAATGTCAAGATCATCCATGACTTTGTCCAAATAAATTCATTCCATTTCTTCAACATTGTCCAAAGCAATGTGCTAAGGACTTGCCTTGTCTTTCTCCTCCTCTCTATGAGGTGTTTTCGGTGAGAAGTAACTATTCCTCATGACTTTTTGAATCTACTGGAAGATCTAGGAGTTGTGTCCATTTTGTTTCAGTCACTATGTCTAGCTCTATAAACTTATCTTCAAGCACTTTGTAAGCCCTTATCTTGGCTACAAACTTGCCTGAGTGCTTCTTCATAATTTCTTTGATTTCTTCAACCTTAGATTCAGGAGGCATAAGTGTAACAAGTACCCTCTCCCTTGCTTCTCTTTCGGTCTGGAGAGCATATGACCATTCTTGGGATATTCTATTACCCAGCTCTTTAGGTATTTGGTTGATGAATTCAGCTGGTACATATTTTAATTTTACCATTGACCTGATGATTGCTTCTTGTATCTTATTTTGGTCCTCTGGTTGGAGTATATCCCATTATCTAATTTTCTTATCAGTCATTGTACCATGTGTAGCAATGGATTCAACAGCCTCATCAATTGTTAGATTTCTAAAATTCTTCTTTGTTACATCAGGCTCATCTTCTTTAGAATCCTCAATGTCAACCTTAGTTCTAACCATTCTTTTTCTCCTCTTTGTAGGTGTTTTCTTCACAGTTTGTTTCTTTGTTTGTTTTGTTGGATACTTCCTCTTATAGGTCCTTAATTGACCTTTCTTAAGAGGTGTGGTATTAGTATTTATAGTTTGACTCCTTGTCCTCTGGTTCTTTGTAGGAGGTGGAGGTGTATCAGATTCAGTTTCCTCAAAATCTGATTTTTGTTCATCATGTCCTTCACCGATGGTGCCCTGTTCATCGGTTTCCTCTGGTTTTTCTTGTTCCTCCTTAGTAACTAATAGAATATTTTTAAGATTCTTAACCATCTTATCCTTTTTATTGACAGTTTTCTTAATTTCTAGGCCTCTTTTTATCTTTGATCTAGCCTCTTCATAGGTTCCAAACCTTGCTTGTTTGTTGTCAATAGGCTCATTGATCAATGCATCAATAGCATTGGTTGCTTGATCTATGTTGATTTCATAATCAAGTGGGGATAACCAAGTTGTTCTTGGTACAACTAGTTTTATGTGGGTGAAATCTGTATCCACCATAAAACATATTTAATCCCTATGTTTTTTCTATAAGTTGTTCAGGGGTCCTTGTCCTTTCCATAATCTTTTTCTTGAATTCAAGGAAGTATGCAGTCATAACAGTTTCAAAATTATCTCCTAGTGACTTAATTAGTTCACTAATCTGTAATGTCATGGGCTTTGTAGTGTCCCATTTCACTTTTCCTACTAAAGGAAAGTATTCTTGAAAGTAGAAAAAGATACACATGATAAGTGAGCCAAACTTACATGTGTTGGTCTTTGCAGACCTAATTGTGTTCATGTTCTCATCAAGTTGTTTCAATAGGATCTCACATAGATCCATTTGTATGCCCTTGGTCACTATTTTGTAAGCTTATCTTACTGATGTTACTAATATGTTGTTCAGCTTGCTTGCCTGCCTGAAATATCTTGTAACCAATCACACATGGACCAAATCCCAGTTCTTCGTCGGTGATGGTGTTCACTTTTAGACCTTTGTTGTCCCATTTAGCTTTAGTAAGCTTTTCAACTTCTTGACTAGAAGGATGTTTGTGACCCTTAGGCTTGTCAATTATTGGATAACTAGTGACAGCATGAAGGACATCCTTAGTGATTTGCTTGGGTTGATCTAACCACAACTTCTGGTCATGTATTCTGCTAAGTACCAATTTGATCCATTCAGTTTTGAATTTCCTCAGGAAATATAGGGAATTAGTTATCCCTTTAACCTCTAAGTGTTTGTGCTCTTCCTTCAGGTTTCCTTTTGCATCACAAAGCTTGTTATAAGCTTCATCCATCTCTAGATCTCCTATTTTGGCAATCTTGCAGTGAATATAAGACCTAACGTCTTTTATAAACAAAACCCTAGGTGGAATCTTAGAAAACACACTGGTTTCGTCAACTTGTGATGCAATCTCTGGGCATAACTTGTATTTGGGCTCTACACAGCTACTATTCTTGATTAACCTAACCACATTCTTCTTATCACTCTTGATCTTAGCAGTTCTTGACGTGGTTGCCTTCATTTTTCAAGTTTTAGGGCTTTCTTGAAATTTAGGGCTTTCTTGATAAATAACGACAAAGTACTTTAGGTGCCCTCGGTACTTACTTCAATCTATGATAATGGTGAATGATCTATTTGTTGTGTGTGGATCAATTCGAGGATGCTCTGCTTTTTTCTCTTGAAATTGCTCTATTTTTTGCTCTGCTTTTCTCTTCAAATTGCGGGTGCAAAATGAAGTGCTCCTGTTGTCTATTTATAGAATTTTTGCCCTAAGTATTTGTCATAAATGCTCAACAACTCGTCAGGACATGAAGATGGAGTTCATTGGGAATACTTTCAAAATCATTGTCGGTGTTGACATGATGCTCAGGACAGCTGTTAATAATTTTTCTTTTACCGATGGATATCGGTATTCTATCATGACAACTTTGTAACTTTGCTTCCTTACTGACAAGTGTTGGGTTGCATTGGTAACTTAACCATTTTATGTGTTGACTGACAATTTTTGGTAACTGTAAATAGCTCATCCATTATGTCCACCGATGATTTGTGGTATGTGTATACCGACGGGGTTGTTTTCTCAGATTTTGGAACAAGTAACATAATATGCATCTTTATTATGTAGATTTTGACTATCTATCAATTTGTATAATGGAACTGATGAAAAATATGACTTGGTGTAGTGCAGTTCCATACTTACTTGTTCAGCTTAAGTGGGAGTGGTGATGTCACCGGATCCATTGGATGGGGTGTCACCATTTTCATTGCTTGGTCTAGCTTCATCATTGCTTGAATATTTTCTCCACATTTTTTCTCTATCCCTCCGGATATCTTCAATGGTGTTTCCATTGGGATATGTGCTTGTCTCTATCATTTGATCTTTGCAATCCTTTTTGAGATGACCAACTTTGTGATAGTGTAAGCATGCCATTTCGGGGTTTGACCAGCCTCTAGACCTTTTGGTCCATGCCCTCATGCAGTTTGCAGCAATATGACCATATCTACCACATGTTGTACAGTTTGTCCATGTATTATAGTCCCATACATATTGATTACCGATTCTCTTTGGTTGATAGGGAGTTTCTTGACCTTTAGGCTTCCATGCTTGCCTTTTCTTTTTCCAGCATTCAAGACTTGTGTGCCCATTCATCTTGCATGTAGGACAGTATTTGTCTATGTAGGTTTTCTTCCTTGGTTGTTCCATCTTAGACTTACATTCATATACTTTATGTCCTTTCTTGTTACATTTATAACAGAATCCTATGAATGAAGATTTAGATTTAGGAATACCTTTCATTTTTCCTTGGCATACATTTGAAGTGTGGCCTTGCTTTCCACGGTGTTTGCATGTCAACTTTCTTGGTCTTGGATTTTTATAGACATTCTTTGGATTGCTTGATTTGATGATTCTCCATTTTTGGTAAAGCCTAAACTGTTATTGTTGTTGACTCTTCGTTGTCCTTTAATAAAATCATCCATTCTTTTATTGCTCTCTTCAGCCTTTCTAATAACTTCATTATGTTGTTGCTGAATTCTAACCTCATGCTTTAGTTTTTCATTCTCTTCTCTTATTTCACTGATAGCCTGAACTCTTTCAATGAGTTCTATATTCATTTTGTTTGCTTCTTGACTCATTAGAATAATCTGATTTGTGATCTCATGGTGATGCTCAACATGTCTTTGAATTTCGAACTCCTTTTCCTGTAGCTTCTCTGTAATCTTCCTTCTGTCATCAATAGAAAGTGTTCTTTATGTTTCATCTTGTCTAGCAGAACTCATCACATCAATCATTCTTACCATCTGGCTCTCTCGACCGATTTGCAACATCTTTATTTCCTCTGTCAGATGTTGATTGATCTCCTTTATATTTGTGATGTTCTCTTCTGATGTATCTGATGCATTACTTGTGTTTGATCCTGAAGTTTCAAAGAATTTTGGAATCTCTTCTTCTTGATAATATTTTTCATTACTCCGGGTTGCAATACCTTTCCTCTCATCCAGCAGCTCTCTCATCTTGATTCTCGCTTCTTTATACTATTCATAGAACATCTGTATCTCAAGCTTTTTATTCTCAATATTCTTATCAAGTTTGTACTTCTCCATTGTATGATCTTTGCTCTTAAGCCTTTATTTTTTTCCAAGAAGAGACTTAGCTCTAATACCAATTGTTGGATTTAATGGGAAGTAGTACTAAGAGGGGAGGGGTGAATCGGTGCCTCTAAAACTTTTAACTCTTTTCACCAATCATCATTAGCAATCATTCTTTACTGTATTACCGACCATTACTATTGTTCTTTCTTATCCATGTAATATTAAATCATAATCTTTAACTATTTGCAACATTCATAGAAACATTCATGAAAGTAATAAACACATAACACAAGATATGATATCGTAGAAAACTCCTGTTAAGAAGTAAAAACTGCGGTGGGGATCACATCCACAAAACTTCACTATCTGCAGAATGGAAGGGAGCCAGTAAAGGCTTACAATTGATCACTTCTGATGATCTACCCTGTTGGGAGTATTAAAGTGGAGACTTGTTAAGATCTACTCTATTAAGAGCTTTAGCAACACTGATTTAAGTGTGCACTCGGTTAAGAGATTTACAATAGGACTATTAGGGCCACCTTTCTTGAAAGGATTTCTTAAGTGTACTACACTTGTTAGAATGAGTACAAATGTTTGACCTGAATGTATGCAATCTATAATTGTTGATTACAGATCCATTAAAGCTCTCATAAATAATAATATCACCTTAAGTGACTGATTAATACCTTTCTCTACTTGTTGGTAGCCTGTGTTCTTGTTCTTGAAACTGATTTGATCTGTTTCTGTCCTTATGCATGAAATCTCTTGTTTGGTCTTTAGATGCTCTTTGTGGCTACAATCTTCATCGAACAACAACATGTTCACAATAGATTGAGCATCTATTTATTCAAGTATTTTACCTATCTTAAAATCACACATTAAAATGTGAACTCTTAGATCCAAGGTTTACAACTTGACCTTGATCTTTAGTTTGCATGTTTTAAATTAGTAAAACTAATTAAAACAATAATAAATACATTGCTTCCTCTGCACATAATAGTTTTAAACAAATCAAGAAGCTATATATACAACTTCAGTGATTTATTTGATGTGGAAAGTCAGATCCACTTTTTGCGGGATGTAATTGACTATCGGTTCTTGGTCGTCGGGTTGAAATGAAAGTCTGTCGGTGTTCCTTTGTTGAACTGATCATCGGGTTCCCTTCATCTGTTAGGTTCCTCTCTTTATTGTTCCATTGGTTTGCACTATTGTTACTCATCGGGTTCCTTTATCCTTTTTGTCATCGAGTAACACTGAATAGTGTTTGTCAGGATGCTTTGAACTTGGCAGTATCGGGTAACATTGGCGTCGGGTAGTGTTGTGCCCTGTCTATCGATGTAGTGTAAACTGATGGTGTAGATCATGTTTTTCCTTACGTATACTAATGGTAAAATATAATGCCTTTAAATATGCTTAAACAAAATCATAAAAAAAAACTAGCATAATAACTCTACTCAAAATTCTTGGATCCTTTGTGAGGAAATGAAGCTTTCTTTTATAGAAAATCTCTGTTAAACCAATGACTGAGATTGAACTTCAAAGAATATAAAATATTGACTCAAAGAAGCACAATCCATGTGCAAGGAAGACCATTAGTTGAGAGGTTCGGTTAACTAAAATTATTGACCAATCATTAGGGAAACTTCTAAAATTGATAGAGGGGTTAACTGAGTCACCTTTTAGTTAACTGGATTGTTTCCAAAATGAGAAGCAAAAAAGACTTAGTTAACTGAGAAAGACAGATTTGTTTCTAATTTGATGTTCAGTCAACTAAAATGATGACATAAAATGCATTTTTGAATATTTAAATGACTTAAATGCACTTTTTACTCAATTTATTAATATTAATTCATTTTTAAAGTTAATTGAAAATTATCTATTTATTTAATCAACATACTAGGATATTAATTAAATAAATGTCATAAGGTTTATTTGCCAATGTTTTAGGATTTTAGGAATTAAATAATTAAACCAAGTGCGATGATAGATTAGGACCTAGGGTTGGGGTCAGATTAGACTAAATATGTTGAATTGTCTTTAGGTTAGGACTTAAAGGGTTTAATCAAGAGTAGCGTTTTCTTAATTAGAGATTGATATTGGGGGCTTAGGGTTTAGTTGACCATTTTTAGGTCATTACACCTAGAGGGGGAGAGATAAGTGAGATGGGGCTTCAAGAAGGAAGAGAAAAACATGTATGAAGAGAGAGAGAGAGAGAGAGAGAGAGAGAGAGAGAGAGAGAGAGAGAGAGAGAGAGAGAGGTATCAACATAGGAAATACCCTCAACCTTATTTAACTCAAACCATGAACCATAAATCTTGCACCCTAAATCCTATGGAGATTGGAGAAGATAGAGATAAAGAGGTGATGGGAGAGAGAAGAGAAGGAGAGGTATAAGGGGAGGGGGAGATAGATATAGAGGGAGGGAGAGAGATAAAGATAAGGTAGATATAGAGAAGATAAACCTATAAGGGGAGAGAGACATGAGAGACCTAGATGAGGAAAGAGAGGGGTGAGATATATGGAGGAGGAAAATGAGAGGTGGATATATCTAGATATGGTTAGGGAGGGTGTAGAGAGGTGGATATGTAATCCAAAAATATATTAATATAATGCATTTAGGAGAATCATATGTTTTAGTCTTGAATAGTGTATTCTTGTCATTATGATAAGGCATACAATTAGATCATCAAATGTATTTGGAAATGAAATAAGAATATACTAATATGATGGTATAAGAACTTATCAATTTTATGATGGCTAGGGTTTAGGATTAGGATTGGGATTATGGTTGAAGTTAGGATTTACATAACATGTTAGTAAAGGATTTAGCATACAAATAGGGAGAAGCTTGGCATTAGGGTTAGGGATAAGCTTATGGTTATGGTTAAAGATTATGGTTTAGATTTTTGTTAGGGTTATATTTTACACCATTGTTAGGGTAATGGTTAGGATTAGGACTAGGATTATGATTATAATTAGTGTTAAAATTATGGTTAGGATTATGGTTTAGGGTTATGGTTTAGTGTTACAATTATATTTTATTATTTATCTACATACTATTATATTATATTAAAATATAATAAAAATAGAGGATGAGACAAGGGGATAGGGAAGGGGGAGAGAGTGAGAGAATGGGATAGGGAGAGGGAGGGAGAGAGAGAGGGGTGGGAGAGAGAAGGGGATAATTGATCATAGTTGGGGATATTGGTGTAGTTTTGATGATTACACTAAGATTGGGATATTAGGATTTGATTGTACCCCTTACATTTTACCTCTAGGACTGTTATAGATATAATAGAATACTTGGAAATTTTATTGATTATTTTATGTTATTTTATCTCATTCTTTTCCCCTTGCCTATCCTACCCCTTTCTATTCTTCTAAGCTGGGGAGGGAGGTCTATAGGGAGGGAGAGAACTAGAGAGGGGGGAGATAGAGAGGAAAGAAGCCTAGAGAGGGAGAGAAACATGCGAGACCTTGATAGGGAAAGAAGTTAGGAGGTTCAAGAATTGGGGGAAAATGATAGGCTATTCAAAAATGACTTATCGATTTTCTAAAGAGTTAGAAAATTTCAAGAAAATTTTGATGATGTGTAAAGAAATTAAAAATGGCCAATAAGGAGAAAATTTAAAATTTTCATGAACCCTAAGAACTTTAAAGGTTGTTTGTCATTATGATTTTTTAGTGAGTAACCTGACAAGGAATTGTTGGCTATTTTTGCCACCTTTTAGCCCATCAAAGATAATCAATCTAAGACAATTATCATGGGCTAATTCTCAGCCTTTGCAGCCAAAATGTCATCTTTTCCCATGTTTTTGTTGTTTTGAAAGGTGATGGCGGGGTCCATTTCTTATCTTTTATAAAACAACAATAAGGTGGACAATATGTCATGCTTTCCCATTTTCGCCATTTCGTGGTTTGTTTCCTCCCACTTGTCATGATTATGTGCAAAATGGTGAAGGTCAACAAGTCAATGCCATGTCAGCACGGGGTGGGCTAACATGTCATTTTTTCCCATGTTTTCATTATTTTTCAATGTGATGGTGGGGTCTATTTCTTTTGTTTTCTAAAACAGAGATATATATATATATATATATATATATATATATATATATTATTAGAGTTCCCATACTCTTAGGTGATAATATTTTAATTCTCCAGCATGCCATCCTTCAAAGGGGTGGGTCTACTATGACAAATTTGAGCCACAACTATTTGCAACTAATGTTAACAATGCATGTATGCAACTAATATTAACAATGTGTGTTTTCTATACCTGTTACACCTGTTGGAAACTATTGGCTATTTTTTCCACCATTAATGCCAACATAGATAACAAATCTGAGACATCTTCATCATAGGCTAAAATGTTATTAGGGCCAACATGTCATGTTATCTTATTGGGTGAGAAAACACATCATGTTTTCCCTATTTCAGAATTTCACAAGGGCAAAAAGGCATCTTTGTGAAATGGTGAAGTTTTTTCCACTTTGTATTTCCTTCTTTCGGCTCACCCGAGTTAAGTGTGAAATGGAAAAATATGTTGTCAGTTAACAAATATGCCTTTTCGCCCTTGCAAAATTGTGAAATTGGGAATTATGACGTATTTTCCCACCTAGAAAGATAATATGATGTGTTGTCCCTAAGTATGTTGTAACCCCAGTAGTGAACTTAGTAAACTATTGTATCTCAACAACATGTAACCCATTAGTTAACTTATCATGTGTTAGAAAAATATTATTGGTGTGTTTTGCCTTTAATTTTGGGCATAACATTTTGGTATTAGAGATTTTTTTCAACTCTAGGAGCCTTAATCCATTACATTTCACTTAAGAATTTTAATTGATCATGTAGGATGCATCCTATTACGCGACAAACTCACAAACGTGGATGAGGCCCTAGATGTGCTAACTCGGCACGAGGAGATACTAAGAAGGAATTAGAGGGTCATAGACCTCCTCTTAAGAAATAACCAAACCCAAACTAAGACATTTTGAATGCACTACAAAACCTTATCAGAATAGGAAAGAATAGGCTACCACTAGTGGATCAATAGGAAGTTGATACTAGGGTACAGAGGGACATAGGTCAACAACTAGAGACCAGAGTAGGATCCCTCCTCCTACTCGTGTAGAGGGTCATACTCAACATGAGGGAGAGTTAGTTCATATAACAGAGCCACCACTAGATATAGTTCTAGGGGTTTTAGAGAGAGAACCCCATGATCCAAGGGATCATATTAGAAAGCTACTTCGCCTACAACCACCATTATTTTTAGGAACTACTGATTCTTTTATTTCTCCATTGGTTGTGGAGAATTGCGAGCTAGTGGAGACTAGGTAGGATATCAGTTGGGAGGTTGAGTTAGCATCAGGAGCTAGAGTTCCAATTAAATCAATGGTTAAGGATTGTCAGGTGCAGATTGGTGATGTGACCACTATGGCAAACCTTTGTATTACACCTCTAGGATCTTATGGCATGGTTCTTGGCATGGATTGGATTTATGCCCACCAAGCCAAGATGGATTGTCTTCATAAAAATATTGAGTATGTAGATGATCATGATATTGCTACAGCAATTTTAGGGATTCACAGGCCTATATCCCTTCGTATGATCTATGTTGTGCAGCTTAAGTGGAGCGTGCAAAAAGGATGTCAGTTATTTTCCATCACTATCAATGATAGAGAAGAAGAGGATGAGAAGGAAACTTCTCTTGATGACCATCCTATTCTTCATGAATTTGCAGATGTGTTTCCTTCTGAGCTACCTGGTATGCCTCACTGTAGGCTAGTTGATTTTCATATAGATCTTGTACCAGGAGCCGAGCTAGTTTCAAGAGCACGATATAGGATGACTACTAATAAGATTAATGAGCTCAAGATTCAGCTAGAGGAGCTTTTATATAAATGGAACATTCATCCTAGTATTTCCCCTTGGGGCACACTAGTTATCTTTGTTAAGAAGAAGGATGGATCTCTATAAATATGCATGGATTACTGATAGTTGAACAAAGTAACTATTAAGAACTGGTATTTGCTTCCCAGGATTGATGATTTATTTGATCAATTTTAGGGTGCCAAGATATTCTCAAAGATAGATTTGAAATTAGGGTACCAGCAGTTGAGGATTGTGGAGAGAAATATTCATAAAACTGCTTTTTGTACTAGATATAGCCACTATGAGTTCATAGTAGTTCCATTTGGTTTTACGAATTCTCTAGTTGTATTCATGAGTCTCATGAATGGGGTATTCCACACATTTCTTGATTGATTTGTGATTGTGTTCCTTGATGATATATTGATATATTATTGAGATGAGGAGCACAAGGAAAACTTGAGACATGTATTGTAGTGCTTGAGAGATAATCAATTGTATGAAAGTTTGTCAAAGTGTGTGTTCTTTAGATCAGAGATGTGATTCCTAGGACATGTGATTTCAGGTGATGAGATCTTAGTTGAACCATAAAAGATCTTAGTTAAGCCATCATGGATTGGCCAACACCAACCACTATGATCGAGGTTAGAAGTTTCACGGGATTAGTAGGATATTAAAGACTCTTTGTTGAGGGATTCTCTAGAGTGGCACATCCTATTACATCCCTTTAGAAAAAGGGCAAGAAATTTGAGTGGAGAGAGAAGTGCGAGAGGGTGTATTAGGAACTCAAGAAAGCACTTACCAGCACACCTATCCTTGTTGTGCTAGATCCTTCAGCAGATTTTGTGGTATGTACAGATGCTTCCTAGGATGATTTGGGAGTAGTACTTATGCAGGGTGGTCCATCCATCACATATGAGTCTAGGAAACTTAAGAATCGTGATGAGATTAAGTACCCTACCCATGACCTTGAGCTTTTAGCAATGGTTCATGCACTAGTGAGATGGAGACACTTCCTCTTAGGACATCAATTTGAGCTTCATATAGAGCACTAGAGTTTATACAATATATTTACTCAATCGAACCTAAATGCTTGTTAGAGGAGATGGATGGAGTTCCTTTGTGAGTATGATTTTTATGTTCACTACATCAAGGGGAAAGAGAACGTAGTCAGAGATTCATTGAGTAGGAGACATCGAGATACATTAGACACATATTTGAGGGATCACATATTTCATCACTTGCATGAGGATGAGTGGGATGTATAGGATTGTCAGGTAGTTCGATCACAGAGAGCCCTAGAAGGGAAATATGTTGATTATTCATTGGAGTCTAATAGAATATTACATAATAGAGGATGCATCTATGTATCTTCTTCCAGGGAACTATGAGATTTCATTATGTTAGAGGCTCATAGAGCACCTTATGCAGCACATCCACAAGTCAAGAAGATGCATGTAGATTTGAGACAACTGTATCACTGGTCGGGCATGAGGCAACACATTACAGAGTTAGTATCCTGATGCCTTGAGTTTCAGAGAGTTAAGGTGGAACACCACCATCTAGGTGGATTTCTTTGGCTCCATGAGATACCCGAGTGGAAGTGGGACACAATTTCTATGGATTTCATCATTGGACTTCCTATGTCATCTCGTTGCCATGATGCTATCATGGTGACGGTTGACAAGTTGTCCAAAGTGGCTCACTTCTCACCCATCCAAACTGCATTCATAGTACCAATAGTGGCATAGGTATTCTTGAGGGATATTGTCAGACTTAATGGCATTTCCTACAATATCATTTTCGATAGGGATTCCCTCTTTACATCTTCCTTTTGGAGAGGATTACAGGAAACTTTGGGCATCAAGGTCAAATTTATCACAACATATCAATCTAAAAATGGATGTACAAATAGAGAGGGTTAACCAGGTGTTAGAGGACATGCTCCACATGTATGTTATGAATTATCAGACAAGATGGGAGGAGTACCTACACTTGGTAGAGTTTTCCTATAATAATGGACATCACACATCCTTGGGGATGCCACCTTTTCAGGCCTTGTATGGTAGACCATGTAGGACACCATTGAGGTTGTATCATGTTGAGGATATAGTAGCTATTGGGCTAGAGTTAGTTTGGGATATGGAGCAGCAGGTGGATTTGATTAGACAACACCTTAGAGAGGCTTAGGATAGACATAAGAAGTATGCATATGCGAAGAGGATGGATCATAGCTATATGGTTGGTGATAGAGTCTTCTTGAGAGTGTGGCCACATAAGAGTCCAATATGTTATGGAAAGGGCTCAAAGCTTGCACCTTGCTTTGTTGGACCATTTGATCTCATCGAGAGGATAGGACCAATTGCTTAGCATCTAGCTTTTCCACCTAGCCTATCACACATCCACGATGTGCTCCATGTTTCTGTACTGAGGAAATATATTTATGATGAGTCTCATTTCATAGATTGAGATGCCTTGTAGGTGGAGTCAGACGGGCAGCTGGCTTTGTAGCCCATTCACATTTTGGATCGTCAGACAGTGACTCTTCAAGGCTGAGAGTTGGACTAGGTTAGGGTCCAGTGGGATTGTTATGATGAGGTTACAAAATCATAGGAGGACATAACGCGTATGAGATCTCAGTACCCTCATATTTTTGATGAGCTTTAGGAGGAAGTTCATGCCTAAAGGGGGAGGGTGCTAGGCCCTATCCCAACCCTGACATTGTACTTCATTTATTTTCATGATAGACTTACTATTTGATACTTTATTTTGATGCATTATGAATTTAGAATTTATGTGGCAATGATTTGATAGCATTAGATATGATGCATTCTATTTTATGTTGATTTAAATACTTATGTTGACAATGTTATGATACATTTATGCACACATTATGGTTAGTTGAGTTGAATGATTATTATGATGATGAAATTGAGTATTGGATTTCATGGTAAATTGATTCTATTCATGTTGAGTGACTAAATGGATTTCTTTCATATACTTGCATATATACATGTATTTTCATAAGGAATTGCTTGGAAAAAATGTTAATTGGTTTCTATGATGTTGAGCTATGATTTGATTCTGAGAAGATGTTAATTAAAATTTTATATGCTTGTAATATTCTCTCTTTTACATTTATATATACGTGTGATTTTCTTGGACTATTGATATTCAAATTGAGATGTGCGAGAAAGTGACCATGGAATTATTCAGAGAACTAAGGTCAAACCTATGTGTGAAAGTGAAGCCAAGGGTTCATCTAATTGAAGACACAATACCTCATGTGTAATGTATTTTATTCATAAAAGTGAATGCTTGTATGTTTGTTCAAATTGTATTTTTTTAATTATCTAATTCTTGAATGGACATGTCATGTGTATTTTGTGATGTGTATTTATGGTGTCACTTGGCACTTGTGATGTGTATGAGTTGGCAATGACATGTCCATTGGAGGGAGATTGTTTAAAACCAATGCATACCCAAGTACCTTGTAGTATCCCCATGAGACCACTTGGTTAGAGAGCCTTGGATTTGGTCAAATCAAATTTGACCCATAGGTAAACTTTAGGTGAGTTTTTGAGGGGTTAAACTAACCCCTAGGGTGGAGTTAAGGTCCTTTAAGTAAGCCCACTTGATATACCTATGGGTAAGGGTCATTGTTAACCATAGGGACCACCTACATGTGACTTTAGAGTCCTTTCAAAATTTGGCTTCTCAAGATGGACGAAAATCAATTTTTGAAGGATTTGCCTTCGGTAGACAACTTTCCTCTGGTTGACTAGTAACCTTTTCCCCATCTCCAAGCCACCTCTTTGAGTTCCATTTTTAGAAACCATGTAAGAGGTTGGGAAAAACAACCAATGAGAACTCACATCTTTCCCAAGGGGGTTGGGAGATGTGAGAAGAGCCTTTCTAGAGGGGTTTAAAAAACTTAGAGGATGTTCACCCACTCTCCAATTTTGGAGACAACTTAGAGTTTAGAATTTTAGCTAAGGAAGAAGACTTGGGAATTGGGAAGCTCTTATACAACCTTCATTACTATAGCTGGAGTTGAGGTTTTTCATAATAATTATCATAGTTAGATGCTTGCATTTCATGTTGAGATAATTATGAATTTGTATGAGTGTTGTGTTTCTTATTTTATGTTTTGGAGCTAAGTTATCCTTGAATGCTTGTTGTTCATTTTTGAATTTATGATTTTTCTTGCAATTTTATGGGAGTGCAAGGCCAAACTCACCCTTGGGAGGGAAGAGTAGTCTTGGGGGATAAGGGTATTTGTGACAGTCGATAGAGTGTAGAGTGATGACATTATTTTTCCATTAGTATGCAATGAATATCTTCGGTAAACATACACCAAAAGATAGGAAAAAGAGAAAACCAAAAATGCAGATATCATAGATCACCGAAAACTGCTAAGTACAAAGAAAACTGATAACACAATTTTGTGTGTAAATCGAAAATGCAAAGTGGAAAGGATAAAGAGGAACCTAACAGTGGAACCTGACAAGAAGGTCATAGTGCAAATCAAGAGAACAGTCAAAGAGGGACCCCAGAGACAATTCAAGCAAGGAACACCGATAGAGACTCTAACTGACTTCAGAGCATAACCGACCGACAGAAATTGAAAGTTAGTTACAGGCCGCAAAAAGTGGATCTGACTTCCACGCCACATAAAATAGTCTTATTCTATTTATAGTGTTTTGACTTGTTTTTAAATCCATTTCTTTAGGGACAAGAAACATTAATGTAAGTGTTTTAATCAGTCTAAATGATTTAAAACACATAGACTACGAGATCAAGGTCAAGTTGTAAACTTGTGATCTTAGAGTTAATATTATTTTATGTGAAACTTGATTAGGTCAATCTATCTTATAAATACATGTTGTAATCATTCATTAATGATGATGTGAGAATGGATGATAGGATTAATGAAGCATACAAGCACATCTATGGATCAGACTAAAAGTTTCAATAACCAGAACATCAAAAGGTGAATTTGGTTATCAAGAACCAAGAACAAAGGCTACCGAGCAACAGAGGTTTTATTCAATCACATTAGGTGATATACTTATACATGTGATCTTAAATGGATCTGTAATCATCAATAGGATATTGCATACACCAGGTCAAATTGTAATTTTCTTATACTCTAACAAGTGAAGAAAAGTGTAAAAATCCTTACAAGGAAGGTGGATTTAACCCTCCAATTGTAAATCTCTTAACCAAGTGCACACTAAATAGTGTTGTTAAAGCTCTTAATAGAGTAGACTTTAATAGGTCTCCACCGATACTCCTAAAAGGGTAGATCATCCGAAGTGATCAAATTGTAAGCCTTAATTGGCCCCTTCCAATCTACAGATAGTGAAGAATTTGTGGGTGCCATCTCCACCGCAATTTTTACTTCCTAACAAGAGTTTTCTGCGTTATCATATCTTGTGTTATGTATTAATTACTTTCATGAATGTTTCTATGAATGTTCACATGTTTGTTAAGTTTATTAATTGATATATCTTACATCAAGATAATATAGAACAAATGGTTGGATATACATTTGATAACTCTAAAGGATAAAGGTTAAAAGATACAAAAGTTTTAGAGGTACTGATTCACCCCTCCCCTCTCAGTACACACTTCCCATTAATTCCAATAATTGGTATCAGAGCTAAGTCTCTTATCTAGAAAAGCTTAAAGGCTTAAGAGAAAAGATCATACAATGGAGAAGTATAGACTTGACAAGAGTATTGAGAATTAGAAGCTACAAAATTTAGATCTTCTATGAGCAGTATAAAGAAGCTAGAATCGAGATGAGACAATTGTTAGATGAAAAAAATATTATGGCATCTTGATGTAATGAAACAAATTATCATGAAGAAGAAATACCAGGTTTGTTTGAGTCTTTAGGATCAACTACAAGCAAAGCATCAGACACATCAGAAGAAAGTATCACAAGCCTAAATGAAATCAATCAAAATCTGGCTAGACAAGTGAAATCTCTACAAATTGGTCAAGAGACGCAGATGGTAAGAATGATTGTTGTCATGAATAGTGATAGACAAGTTGAGCAAGAAATAACACTAGCTATTGATAATAGAAGGAAGATTACTGAAAAGCTACAAGAGAAAGAATCTGAAATACAATTATTAACAGAACATCATCATGAGATTACAAATTAGATTATTCTTATGAGTCAAGAGGAAAACAAAATGAATGTTGAGCTCATTGAAAGAATAGAAGCTATCAGTGAGCTAAGGGAAGAAAATGAAAAGCTGAAACAAGAAATCAGAATTCAGCAGTAGCATAATGAAATTATCAAGAAAGCTAAAGAGAGAGAAATAAAAGAATGGATGATTTTCTTGATGGACATCAAAGAATCAACAACAACACCAGTCTAGGCTATACCAAGAAGGGGGAATCACCCAATCAAGCTGATCCAAAGAATGTCTATGCAAATCCAAGACCAAGAAAGCTAAAATGCAATCACTGTGGAAAGCAAGACCACACATCAAATGTATGTAGGAGAAAAATGAAAGGTATTCCTAAATCCACATCTTCATTCATAGGATTTTGTCATAAATGTAACAAGAAAGGACATAAAGCATATGAATCTAAGTTTGAGATGAAAAAACCAAAGAAGGAAACCTACATGGAAAAATATTGTCCTACTTGCAAAATAAATGGGCACACAACTCTTGAATGCTGGAAGAAGAAAAAGCAAGCATGGAAGCCTAAAGGTCAAGAAACTACCTATCAACTGAAAAGAGTTGATAACTAGTATGTATGGGATTACAACACATGGACAAATTGTACAACATGTGGAAGATTTGGTCACATTGCTGAAAACTGTATGAGACAGTGGACAAGAAAGTCTAGAGGCTAGACTAACCCCGGAATGGAATGCTTACACTGTCATAAAGTTGGTCATCTCAAGAAAGAATACAGAGACCGAATGACAAAGACCATCACATTTCCCAATGGAAACACCATTAAAGACATCTGGAGAATGAGAGACAAAATGTGGAGAAAATCTTCAAACAATGATGAAGCTAGACCGAACAATGCAAATGGTGACACCCCATCCAATGGATCTGGTGACATCACTATCCCCACCTAAGAAAAACAAGTAAGTATGGAACTGCATTACACTAAGCAATATTTTACTTCAGTTCCATAATATGTTGATGAAATGCCAAATTAGCACAAGTAAAAGATGCATCATGATATTACTTGTTAAAAACTATGATAACTATTCCATCGGGAAATACATACCAAAATCCATCAATATACACTCAAAGCTGAAACTGCCTACACTTACCAAGAATCGTCGGTTAACATGAAAAAGCAAAGTTGCTAGTGTAAACGGAGACTCGTTGGTAATCAAGAAAGTTGAATGAGTTATCTTTGTCATACACCGAAACCCATTGGTAAAAGAAATAAGTTAGATGACTGCCTTGAAGCATCGCATTGTCACTAAAGAGAGAATTTAATGTTCAAATCAATGACTCCATCTGATGTAGAGAGCACTACAAGAAAACCTTGATGGGCTCCAACTCCTTATAAACTATTCAAACTCCTTTCTTGAACACCCCAACTCTACCAATTTCTTCCTAGGGTGTCTTTTGACTTTCCAAAGGGATCAATATACTTTCCCTATCCTCTCTTGACTCTCCAAGCCAAGTTATAGAACTCTGCAATTTCTCCTTTAGGGGCACCTTCTCTAAACCAAGCACAATAGCATAAACCTTCACCAAAGACTTAGAAATCCTATCCTAAGTGATTGAAGACTTGAAATATTCCCCAAGGGTCAAGAATCCACCAATGGATTTGGTCTTGTAGACCCAAGGATAGTCGAACCCTAAATGGCCTAGGATTCCTTGTAGCCCTATCCAGAGGGTTTTTTGGACTTAACTTTCAACTGTAGAAGGATCCAATAGATTTGATTGGGTTTATACACACCCTTTATGGATTTTTTGAACCCCTCAAAGCCTTAAAACTTCACTTCACTTCTACACCCCTGAACTCTCACAAAGCACAAAGGCCTAATTAGATAGTTTAGGCTTGGTTTGTTAAGTAAGTGGTCGAAGGTGGGTTCATAGAGTAAATTCAAGGACTTAGATGGATTCTTCTACCCCAAAATAGTCTAGAAATACCCTTAGTTTGATCCTTCCAAACACATATTTCACATGCATGTGACTGTACTAGAAAGTCAGGCTAATTACATAGAGATAATTAGCCTAGGACTTGGTCTCATAAAACTTAGGACTAACTTTGAGTGTCTGAGCTTTAGGGTTCTTAAATAACATGATCATAAATTGTATTTTCCAAGTGACCAAGTAGATCCACTGGATAAATCTCAAGTTAGGATCACATCTTTGCGACTGACCCAGTAAACTTTGGTTTCTCAGACAGTGAGCAAGTAAATTCTATAACTTTTTAAAAACTTCACAAAAACAACTCAAACCAACTGGAATGATTAAGGAACTCAAGAAATCACATATTTCTACAACTGGGTTCACAAGATGAATCTGTACCAGGTCATACACTATCAAAATAACTCAAAACACTCTTCTATTTCCTCCTTTGAACATCAAGCTTTGTACACAGTAAGTTCTAACCTTCATGGAAGGTATCAGATCACCTAATAGCATCATATAGGTGTTACAGATGCTTCAATAAGTTGGTGTGGTCAGTTGCAATGAAGTTTCCATTCTTCAAGAAATATTTTGCAAAAGTTGCTCATGCGACATTTTGCAAAAAGACAACTTTTTGGCAACATATGGGAAAGTTGCTATTTTGGGAAAATTCAAACCTTACAGACCCCCAAGGATGTGGGAGAGGTTCAAAACATGACAAGAACCTATTCTAAGGACTTGAAACACAAACTTCTAACCAAGCACTAAAATCACTAAAAGACTAACATGGTCTACCTATGGTTTCAGGAACCTATAGGTTTATAACTCACCTTAGGTCCTTCACCTTACATCATAGACCCACACAACCACACACACACAAGGGTGATCTCAAGGATGCACCTTATTACAAACACTAAAGAAAGAAAATAAGAACTTTAGGAGGTTCCCTTCACCATACTCCCCAAGGAAAAAGTAACTAGAGTCTCTTGAGTTGGGAGTGCTTCAAGTGGATAACCTATCTTCTGAATGTCTTTAGGGGTCATCCAGGTAGCATCTTCAATGGGTTGGGTTTTCCATTTGACTAAGTACTCATAGTAAGTGCATCTCCTATTTTTCTTGTTTACTCTCTTGTCTAGGATGCTTTCAATCTAAGGAGAAGTTGTTTGTGGAATGTCCTTGAGTGGTTGGAGTGTAGGAGGCTCTAGAGTATCTGCAAGATCATTATTACTAACTTCACCTTTGTAAGCATAGATATCTGCAACATTGAAAATAGGTGATAAGCCAATGTGAGAAGGTAGATCAATTCTATAGGCATTATTGCCACATTTCTTCAGAATCTTGAAAGGGACAAGATTTTTCATCATAAGCTTTGTGTATTTTTCTTTGGGTGGTCTCTCTTTCTTAAAGTGGATCATCACTAAATCTCCCACTTTGAACTATAGGTCTCTCCTCTTTTTGTCATCCTGTGCTTTATATTTCTCAGTGGTATGTTGTTATTTGATCTGTACTTGGTTATGGATATTCTTCATCACTTTAGCAAAGTCTTCAGCTAGTGTGCTCCTTTTTTTATATGTCTTTGATATCCCTGAGTTCCAATACCCCTCTAGGGTGAGTGCCATATATAATCTGGAATGGAGTTAAACTAGTACTCTGATTTACTGAATCATTGAATGAGAATTATGCTTGTGCTATGATAGTATCCCAAGTGGCTCCATGTTCTTGTGTGAGGCATCTCAAAAGGTTTCCAAGGGATCTATTGATAACTTATGTCTAACCATCAGACTATGGGTGATATGCAGAGGATAGTGACACATTTTTCCCTAACTTTCTCCATAGAGTTCTCCAAAAATGGCCTAAGAACTTAGGATCCCTATATGAAATGATTGACAGTGGGAGTCCATGAAGTCTCACAACTTCTTTGAATAATAATCCAGCTATGTGGGATGCATCATGGGTTGTCCTACAAGGAATGAAGTGTGCCATCTTTGAAAATCTGTCAACTACAACATAAATGCTATCAAATCCAGACTTGGTCTTAGGAAGACCTAGGACAAAGTCCATACTTACTGAATCCCAAGGTTTTGAAGGGATGGGCAAAGGAGTGTATAACCTTGCATTGGAGGTGTGTCCTTTGGCTTGTTGGAAAACTAAACAACTCACCACAAAAATCCTAACATCTGTCTTCAATTTGGGCCAATGGTAGAACCTTCTAACCAGCTCCAATGTTTTATCCACCCCAAAGTGACTAGCTAGGCTTCCACAATGCTTTTATTTAATAATTTTCTCTCTCATGGATCCTTTTGGGACACACAATGAGCTACCCTTGAAAAGAAGACAATATTGCACAATAAACTCTGAGAAATCAGTGTGGTATTTGTTTGTCATCTCATTACAAATCTGATAAGCCTCTTTGAAATCTTCATCCTTAACATACATATCCTTCATGACATGAACCCCAACACTCTCCAACTGAATGGTTTGGGTAGTTAGGTGTCTCCTACTAAGAGCATCACCAAATTTGTTTACAATCCCTTTCTTATGCTTGATAGAAAATGTATATGACTATAAGAACTCCATCCACTTCACATGTCTATGATTAAGTTTATCCTACTTATTCAGAAAGCTAAGTGCATGGTTATTAGTAAATACTACAAACTCCTTGGGCAACAAGTAATTCCTCCATTTCCTAAGTGACTGAACCATTGCATACTTTCAAGATCATAAGTACAGTATTTTTGTTTAGCTTCATTGAGATTCTCACTGAAAAAAGAAACTGGCCTCCCTTCTTGGCTCAAGACTCCCCCAATGGCTTTATTGCTTACATCACATTCTACTGTAAATACTTTATGAAATTATGGTAGAACTAGGATAGGCTTCTCTACAATCTTTTTCTTCAACAACTCAAAGGACTCATTAGATTCATTAGTCCATGAAAATATTCATTTTTCTTCCACCTTTAATGGTGTTGATAATGTGAGCACATATGCCACTGAATTTTTTGATGAATTTCCTATAAAAGCTACATAAACCATGGAAGCTCTTTACCCCTGAAGGAGTAGTAGGAGGTAGCCAATTGAGGATGGCTTCAACCTTGGAAAGGTCCATTTTGAGACTGTTCTTGGAGATCACAAAACCTAAGAACACAAGTTCTTCTTGAAGGAATACACATTTCTCTACATTTATCTTCAATTTCTCCTCATGGAGTTTTCTCATCACCATGTCCAAATGCTTGAGGTGTTCTTCTCTGCTCCTGATAAAGATCAAAATGTCATCAAGGTATACAAAAATAAATTTGTTAAGAAAAGGATTCAATACCTGATTCATCAATCTCATAAAGGTGCTTGGAGAATTGGAAAGGCCAAAAGGCATCACAAGCCATTCATAGAGGCCTTTTGTGGTCTTATATGTTGTCTTCCATTCATCTCCCTCTCTAATTCTTACCTGATGGTAGCCACTCTTGAGATCTATCTTGGAGTAATAGCTTGCACCTTCCAAATAGTCCATCAAATCCTCTATTCTAGGCATAGGAAACCTATATCTGATGGTTATCCTATTGATTTCCCTAGAGTCCATACATAACATCCATGTGCCTTCTTTCTTGGGTGCTAGGACCGTAGGGACAACACAAGGACTCACACTCTTCCTAATGAGGCCTTTTGACAACAATTCTTTAATCTGTCTTGTTATCTTGGTTTTGTTCAGGGGTAATCTTATATGCTGCCCTGTTTGGAAGAGTGGCCCCTGGTATGAATTCTATACAGTGACTTATTTCCCTTTTAGGTGGCAAGGAATCTGGTGTGCTCTTAGCTATAATACCCTTATACTAGTCTAACAGTGCTTTGACCTCTTTGTGGCCTACATCCCTAATAGGAACTTTGACCTTTGGCTCTTTCACTGGTGTCTTTTTGGGCCTTACTACTAAGGCATAACAAGGTGTATCCCTTTCCTTTAGTACCTTCATGAATTCCTTCTCCCCTATATGTAAGACAGTGCTAGTAGCATGTTTTTCTTTCTCACAATCAGGGATTGGGTTCATCACATACTCAACACCATCCTTAACTATAGTATAGACATTGGACTTTCCATCATGCTTAGCATCTACATCATATTTCCAATGCCTACCTAATAACAAATGGCATGCATCCATCTTTGTGATATCACATAGAACCCTGTCTATATACTCCCCTATCTTGAAATCTACCCAAACTTGCTCATTGATGATAATTTTGTTAGGATTGGATAATACTGAGAATGGGGGTGAATCAGTATTATAGCACTTAATTAAATTATTCAACCATTTAAATATTAACCATAAACTTGCAGTAAAGAAAATAACATAAGAAAATGACACAGTGCTCATAACACCATATTGTGTTTTTGAGGAAACCCTAGCCAAGGGAAAACCCCGGTGAGGATGGTACCCACAAGCATGTAATAAAGTATAATGTCCCTATTAGGAGACCTAGCCATGTTAAAGGCTGAATATTACATAGCACATTTCCTTGTTATAGGAATTACAACCCTGTTAAAGGTTCACAACACCCTGTCAGGGTCCAACTGAGCTTACAGCTCTTCCAAGATAATTTAGGTTACAAAGTGTTCTCAGTCATGAACAAAACAAGCAACACTGGTGCTTAGATAGTTCCTTTATAATTCTTCAATGATCTCTTTCATTCTTTTCTCTGCTATTCGCTCAATAATTCATCCAACTCACCACAACAAAACCAACATCTATCTTTATCAAAAATATCTTACATATATATCTCACAACTTTATAAAGTCGGCTCCCAATATGAATATTACAAATATTACAAAGTTGGCCTTCAATACAAAATACATTTAATATAGTAAATATAAAATGCATATTCGATGCTCTTTCATAGTCAATGTGGAGGTTATCAACAACCAAAATACAACTTCAATTGTCTGGAGTCCAAGTCATACTCTCTAAATCTTCACTACTGTCCAACTACTTTGTATCATTGTTCTGCTGCTGTCTGTCTGTCTTCAATTCTTTCTAACTCATCGTAGACTTGACCAAAACCAAATTGATCTTAGGTGGAGGTCATAAAAACACCATATTTTCTTCCTCTAAGCTCTCTTTCCCTAAATCATTTATCTCAATCTTCAACATCCAAAACACTTTTGTATCTCTGCTTCTATACTTAGTCGAATTCTGAATCATCAAAACTTATCTTTACAGGAATCAATCTGAAACCCAAATGTGTTGCCATAAATGAAAACCAAAAAGTGAATCACATTTACACAAAATTTATCACTTGCCAAAAATCTCTCCCTTTGGCATTGATGGCAACACTTCACCAAAAAAATGAATAAGTGTTCCAACAAAACTGTCTTCTCTATATTTTTCTTCCTTCCTCTTCTTGTCTCTTCTCCCATATTATATTTTTCTTTTCTCTCTTTTATATATATATATATATATATATATATATATATATATATCTTATCTTCTCCCCCTTTGACAACAATGACAAAGGTGCATACAAAATAATAGGTTTTAGTGCTTGCTCACCAGTTTCAGAATGTCCTGAAAAGCATCTTCCAAGATCTTCACTTATGCATTCCATGTTTTGAACAATATTTGGGTAATGTGAATTAAGCCATTCAGTGCAAATGATGTGATCTCAGCTTCTTTCAATTCTGTGGGCATAGATTTAGTTAGTGAATCAGTTACTTTCTCCAAGTCTAAGAGATGAACCTCAAGTATGGATAGCTTAGGAGTGATAATGCTCTTCAACAAATTAAATCTTGTCAATACTCTCCCTTTCTCATTATTCAATACACTGAGTTTAGCCAAAATTATTGTGACTTCCTTGTCTAACTCTATTGTGGATTGTGAAGATGTTTCACAACCGTCCATCATACTATTCAGAGTTGCCCTCTGTTTGGCAATAATGTCTTCTACATTCTAAACTTGCCTTATTGGATTCATGCAATAACTAAACAATTTTCTCCCATGTCCAATGTAGCTCTTTGCATTTGTCAAGCAAGTTTTCACAATGTCTAAGTCCCATGTGATAGACTTGCAAACTGTTGTTAACTTATTTTCTGAATATGTCTTCTTTGCCTTCTCCTCAACAATCTTTAATAAATTCTCGTAGTGCCCATCAAATTCATCAAGTGTTATTCTCATATTTTCAATGTCATCTTTGTGCTGGAAAACAATAGGTACTGGAAGCAATTTGTTTACAGTATTAATTGCTCTTGTAATTACTTTAGCCTTTTTGTCTCCTTTCTGTTCTAGTCTTTCCTTGGCTTTTTTCAAAAGCAGTAAATTCCAATTTTACCAATTCAAATTCATCCATTCTATCAACATTTACATCACTGCTTGCAAACAATGAGATGGATGATGTGTTTACCTCTAAATCTTTTCATCCTCTTGTTGTTTTGTCTTCTATTCTTCTTCCTCTTTGTGTTCAGCCTCATCTGCTATAGAAGTGTCCATATTCCTTGCAAATGGGTATTTTTCATCTTGAGAGGTGTCAAGAGATACTGCCACACTAGATACATAGAAATACGGTGGTGGATCTACTCTGCTCTTCTCAGAATTTGTCTCTGTTGCTTTTGAGTTTTCACCCATTCCCAATTGTGTAGGCAAAGTCGTCTTAGGAGGTGGGAGCTTAATAGAAGTAGTATTCATAAATATCTTCTCTAGTGCCTTCTGTGTTTCCTCAATGAATTCATCATACTTCCTCCCCATGATTTTCAACAATCTCACCTTGGTCCTTAACAGAGGTTTTAATTCCTTGTATATTCTATCCCTTTCTTGTACTGATATCACAGGCAGCATGTTATCAATTTCTTGGTTCCTGATTGTATCATCTTCAATCTATGCTAGATGTTTTCTTATCTCCAATCCCCCATATAAGTCTATAGGTATAATTCCTTCAATTTCTAAAAGAGTCTTTTTGAAACTAAGTAAATGTTCAATCACAATGTCTTCAATCTTAAGCTTGTTTGATTCTTCATACATATCGTAGTATTTATCAATTGTGACTAATTTACCTTGTTCTAATGCTCTCTTATCTATCATCTTCAAGTCAGGTTTCCATATGTGCTTCTCTGTTTTCTTCTCTTCTCTTACTGTGCTCTGCTCTTTAGTTGATGTCTGCATGCTTGATCTAGTAACTCTAGAAGTAATGTTCTTTTTTTGTGTTGTTTGTTGTTGTGGAGGAGGTGGACTGTCTACAATAACTACCTCAGGAGTGGGAGGGTTGTCATACTTTCACTTGCTAGTCCAAGAGATCTTTCTGTCATCTTATTTTTCACTTCTTTCAGTTATTCTTATGTCAACCCAGCTTTTACACAGCATTCATGTACAAGATTATCAATCTTTATCTTCCTTAGACCTCTAGTCTGTTCTTCTCTCACCTTTGCTAACTTGTCCTCATATGTTCCCCATCTTTCCTCTAATGTATCAATTTCTGATGCAAGAACATGTTCTGCTTGCATGGTAAGTACCTCAAAACTTACTTCATAACCCATGGGATAACACCATTTCTTTCTGGGTATGACTGCTTCAAAACATACACAATCAGTTTCAACCATTAAACAGATTGTATCTTTGTATTTTTCAACAATGTCCTCATGTATCTTGTATCTAGTTTTCATCTGTCTCTATAGGATTTTGATCATAGCAAACAATTCTCCATCAACCCAAGTAGTATTCTGTCTCTTGTAACTCTGAAAAATTAGAATACCAGTAGGTATCCCAGATTTCCAACCACTAGGATGTAAGCCAGGAAATTTGTGCTCGGTATGAATAAACATATGCATCAACAATGAACCAAATCTAAAGGTCTTAGTTATGTCCTTCTTCACTAGCTTCACATTTTCAAGGAATTGTTGTGCCAAAACTTTTCATAGGTTATATTTTACATTCTCCTTCACCATTCTCCATGCCATCATGATTACTCCAGCAGATACTAAGTTAGGTCTGCTACTATAGTAGAATTTGTACCCAAGTATCATAGAAATCAATCTCACATCTTGTTGAAAGATGTCATTCACTGTCATTTCCCATCTGTCCCATTTGGAATAAGTTAGGGTTTCAACTTCTTTCTTTACATGTTTCTTTGCAATAGGGATTACTCTGGTATTGTCCAGTCCATTTATTTCATGGATTAGGTCACTAGAAATCTTCACAGGTTGATCACCTATCCAAATAAATTGATCATGAGCTCTACTTAATATTATCTTAAATCATTCATCTTCATCGAATTCACATAAGTCTATAATTTTCATTATGCTCAGCTGATCAATGTCTTTGTATTATACTCTCATGATTCCATTATCAGTCATATACTCCTTCTCAGTTGATATATCATCAATTCCCAGTATATCATACTTATAATGTTTGTAAGCCCTAATATCTTCTACATGTAATACGCCATACGGGGTTTGGGAAATTGCTCCCTCTGGATCCTCTTCACATGACTTGAATGGATGTTTCTTAAATTTATACCCAGGTCTATCTATAACATTGAAAATAATAGGTGCATCCATAGCTAGATGATGTAAATACCTTTCTTTCGCTGAATTCTGAGTTTATCCTTCAATCAATCACGCACGGCCAATGTAGAATAGTCTAAATTTCTCTACTCTCTGGTCTCCTTAGCTCACTCTTCATTAAATGGTAAAGAGATAGGTTATCAAATGGTGCTTTATACAAGTTTAAGTCATAAATTTCACTTTTACTCAAAATTGTCCAGTCGGCTGTTAGATCTCCTGAACAAAATATGTGTCAGTTGATGTTGTGCTCTTAGATGTACATTTCATGACATCGGCCAAGTTTATACCCAAGCTCGCTCAAGCTCAATCCATGAATTTCATGGTAGGATATATTCTGATGTCTGTATCCAATGCTCCCCTAAGGCCATGATCAGCCAATTAGGTCAATTCTATTTTGCTACCATCGGGCGAAGATCTAGTAGCATCTACTGACTCTCCCTAAACTGATGTCTCACTTGTTTCTTTGATCTTCCATATCTTACCACTATTTCTATCTTCTGCCTTCTTAAAACAACTTTCAAAATCATTCTTTAAATTTGCAACACTCTTACCAGTATCATTTGCATTCTTTTGTGAATTCATAGGAGGTGGTACTCTTCTATTGTCTGATCCATTATACCTGCAAAACTTTGCTATATGTCCTAGATTATTGCATTTGTAACATATAGGAGGTCTTCTTTCCTGATTAACTTGCAGCTTACATTACCTCACAATGTGTCCAATGTTATTACATTTGTAGCATGTGGGTTTCACTGTAGATTCTCTTCCATTGTCTTGTCTATATCCTGGTTGATTAGTTTTTTTGCATTTTGCTTTCTTGTGCCCATATCCATTACAATTAAAACAATAGAAAAAAAAATTCTAAAAGGGGCATTACCTCTGCAGTCTCTCTTCATGTGTCCAAATCTATTGCAACTAAAGCATCTACCTCTGAAGGGTCTGATCTTCTCTTTAGGTTCTTCAACAGAAGGTTTCTCAGCATCAATCTTCTCATTTGATTTCTCTTCCTGATTCTTTGAACATTCAGCTTCATTGAAGCCAATACCAGTCATATCACCTTTAGGTTTCTGTTTGTCTCTCTGTTCATCAATCAAATCACTACTGGCGCGAAGTTTCTCAATGTTTTTCTTTGCTTCAACAAGTTCACCTTTTATAATCTGATTGTATTTTTCCATTTGTAGATACGTATTCTTGTAAATGTCAGCCTCATTCTTCATTTCATCTAATGCACTATATAAAGCTTCTTCAACTTTCTTCTTAGAATCCTTTTGTACCTGTATTTCTTTAGCCATAGTCTCATTTTTGAGTTTCAAAGTTTCATTCTCTTCTTTTAGTTGCTTCACCTGATCTGAACTGTCTTCTTCTGAATCCTCTTTTATCTGAATTGTAAGATCTTATCTTTGATTTCTGGAAAGCTCAAGTTGTTCTTTGAGTTTCTTTATAAATTTCTCAGCTCTTCGCATGTTGAATCTCAACTCTCCTTTTTCTGCTTTTTCTTTGTCAAGGTCTTCAAGTGCAGCATCAAAGTTTTCTTGCAAACTGTCCAAATCCATTATGATCTCCCTCAAGATGTTAGACTTTCTCTCCAAGGGCCAAAATCTCTTATAAAAATTGTTAGGATTGGATAACACTGAGAGGGGGGTGAATCAGTATTATAGCACTTAATTAAATTCTTCAACCATTTAAATATTAACCATAAACTTGCAGTAAAGAAAAGAACATAAGCAAATGACGCAGTATTCATAACACCATATTTTATTTTTGAGGAAACCCTGGCCAAGGGAAAACCCCGGTGGGGATGGTACCCACAAGCATGTACTAAAGTATAATGTCCCTGTTAGGAGACCTATCCCTATTAGGAGCTCAATATTACATAGCACATTTCCTTGTTAAAGAAATTACAACCATGTTAAAGGTTCACAACACCCTGTTAGGGGCCAACTAAGCTTACAACTCTTACAAGATAATTCAGGTTACAAAGTGTTCTCAGTCATGAATGAAACAAGCAACATTGGTGCTTAGATAGTTCCTTTATAGTTCTTCAATGATCTATGTCATTCTCTACTTTGCTATTCACTCAATCATTCATCCAACTCACCACAACAAAACCAACATCTATCTTTATCAAAAATATCCTATATATATATATATATATATATATATATATATATCTCACAACTTTACAAAGTCGGCTCCCAATATGAATATTACAAATATTACAAAGTCGGCCTTCAAAAAAAAAAAAATTTAATATAGTAAATATCAAATGCATAGTCGAGGATCTTGCATAGTCAATGTGGAGGTTATCAACAACCAAAATCCAACTTTGATTGTCTGGAGCCCAAGTCATACTCCCTAAATCTTCGCAATTGTCCAACTGCTCTGTATCATTGTTCTGTTGCAGTTTGTCTGTCTTCAATTCTTTCTAACTCACCGCAGACTTGACCAAAACCAAATCGATCTTAGGTGGAGGTCATACATACCCCATGCTATCTTCCTCTAAGCTCACTTTCCCTAAATCATCGATCTCGATCTTTGACATCCAAAACACTTATGTATCTCTGCTTCTATACTTAGTCAATTTCTAAATCATCAAAACTTATCTTTACAGGAATTGGTCTGAAACCCAGATGTGTTGCTATAAATGACAACCAAAAAGTGAATCACATTTACACAAAATTTATCACTTGCCAACAAATTTGTTTTTCTTTTGTCAACCAAGAAGCCTTATAAGGGAAAGGATGAGGGATTACATGCAGCTTTAACTTAGTGACTAACTCCCTAGATGCAATATTATCAGTGGATCCATAATCAACTATAACTTTTTGTACCTTATTGTTCACCTTGCAGCTTGTTCTGAACAATGATTTTCTTTGAGGTGGTTCTATAGTAGTAGGTACTCTTAGGAGTGTCCTTTGCATCATGAGACATTCTCCTAATTCTGGATTTGTAGGTCTTGAAGTTACAGAATGATAGGAGGATATACTTTGGTTTTCATCTTCTTGGGTGATTTGTACTCTTTCATCCCCTCCTTGTCTGTTGGTGCCACTCTTTTCAAGACATCGAAAGTGTTGGAATAGTCCCTAGGGATAACTGAGAGGGGGGTGAATCAGTTATCAACTAGTTTTAATTATTTTCTCCAATTAAGTAAGAATATCATTAGGCATATACACAATAAGATAACACAAAATAGAACGCCACAATTTTGGTTATGGGGAAACCAAAATAGGTAAAAACCCCGGTGGGAATTAGCACCCACAAAGAACTGTACTTGAGTATAATAATCCCTATTAGAAGATCTTACAACCCTGTTAGGAGTTGATCTTTACAATGCAATAAGTATAGTGACCTGGTTAAGGGTTGGACCCTGTTAGGAGTCTTTTACAAGTAACCCTGTTAGGGGTGAGGACACACTCTCCAAAAGCACACTGCTAAAATGATGAAGGCTGCAACCTTCAGTTAAATAGATATACATTATATCCAATAATGAACTATTTGAGTAGACCTTCTATCTTGATCAGTTCCAGTGAATTGTATTCACTCTCTGATTCTTCACATAGATCTTTATCTAATGAATGAAATGGCTCTATTATCCCAAAACAACTAGTATTATGCTCTATTCTTTTTCTTTCTCTTTTCTTATCATTCACACTTAGTGATCACAAATGAACTACTATATGTATCTTCTCCAAAAGATATGATCATGTCAGCTGTAGGAATCCCTTCAATGCTTCTCTTGTCGGCTAAACTAAGCACGCAACATAATTAGAACTGCGCAACTCAAAATGAATAGACGCGTCGCTTCACATAGTCGGCTCCACCAAAATTACCCAAACATCATGCTTCAGATGAAATATGATTAGCGCCTTTGGTTAATTATCTTTGACTCATAACTAAATGTGAATATGAACACGCATATCTCATAGATAGGCGCAACTATAGAATCAATAAATTTACTGTCAGCTTTCTAAAAACAATCTTCTGAAACTGTGGCTGGTAAACAGAGTAACATAACTCAACTATAACTGAACTTCTAAATCTGTGTGTATGAACATGGTATCATAACTATGTCTGAAACATAAAAACAACCGTGCAAGGCTTCAATATATCCATACTAAAAAGTGAATACAGTACACTGTTATATACTATATATTTTCATCAATGACAAACATATAGTCAACTATTTGCACAAGGGAAAATCTCCAACAATCTCCCCCTTTGACATTAATGGCAACATATGATTAAAAACACCATCAATCCAAAAGTGTCTTCTTTCTTTTTACAATCTTCTCAATATCCTCAACAAAGGTTCCTCTTCATTACTACATCTCCTTTGAATGTGTTTTTATTTTCATGACTATATACTCCCCCAGAGTATATGCTCCCCCTTACTATATACTCCCCCTTTGACATCAATGGCAATGGATGTCAAAGACAAATAAGCACAAGTACTACTCCAGAAGTAGAGTAGTTAACCACTCATTAGTCACCAAGGACTGATGCATTTTATGTGAGTTCTAATCAGACTCAGGAAAGGGAATTACTCCCAGCTTCTTCTTGAGATACTCAAAAGTATCTTTTGATAAAGGTTTCATAAATATGTCTCCCAACTGATCTTTGGTGCTCACATAATCCAACTTCACTTCTCTTTCTGCAACTTTTTCTCTTAGAAAATGATATTTTATTTCTGTGTTTTGTCTTTGTGTGCATCACAAGGTTCTTTGACATGTTAATGGTGTTGGTTTTGTCACAATGAATGAAAATAGGATAATTGATCTGAATTCCAAAGTCTTTAATCATCTATTTGATCCAAACCATTGTTCAACAATTCAATGCGGCTGCTACATACTCAGCTTCTATTGTTGACTGAGAAATACAGTTCTACTTCTTGCTTGTCCAAGTAACCAGCCTGTCTCCAAGAAATACTGCTCCTCCTGAGGTACTCTTTCTGTCATCAATGCAACCTTCCCAATCTACATCTGTGTATACATGAAGTTCTACATTTTCTGAATTAGGATACCATAAACCATAGTTTATAGTTCCCTTTAAATATCTGAATATTCTTTTTATTGCCATTAAGTGATTCTATTTAGCTTCATCTATAAATCTCCCAACAATGCCAACTGCATTAGATATATCTGGTCTAGATTGAGTGATATATATGAGTTTTCCAATCATGGACTTGTAAAGTGTTTTGTCAACTAATGTGGAGTCATCATTTTTAGAAATCTTGCTTCTTGTTATCATAGGAGTGCTTACTGGCTTGCAATCTTCCATTTTGAATGTCTTCAATATCTCCTTCACATGTTTAGACTGATTTATGAATATACCTATGTCTGTCTGCTTTAGATTTAATCCCAAAAAGTATTTTATAGTTCCAATCATGCTCATTTCAAATTCACTCTGCATCTCTTTGGAAAATTCTACACTAAGCTTGTCATTACCTCCAAAAATAATGTCATCAACAAAGATAGCAACAAGTAATAATCCTTCAGGTGTCTCTCTAATGAATAAGTTGCAATCTGCTGCTCCCTTTTTGAATCCAATATTTGTCAAGTAACCATCAAGTCTCTCATACCATGCTCTTGGGGCATGTTTACGTCCATAGAGGGATTTCTTTAATCTGCATACCATGTCTGGTTTGTCTGAAAGTTTGAATCCTTCAGGTTGCCCTATGTAAACTTCTTCCTTCAAGTCACCATTCAGAAATGCTGACTTCACATCCATCTGATATACTTTGAAGTTCTTGAATGTTGCATAAGCCCAAAACAACTTTATAGCTTCTAGTCTGCTCACAGGGGAAAATGTATCAGAATAGTCAATTCCTTCTCTTTGTGTATATCCTTTACATACAAATCTTGCTTTTTTTCTTATTACTGTCCCATCTTCATTCATTTTTTTTTTTTGAATATCCACTTAGTTCCAATCATGTTCTTGTCACAAGGTCTAGGGACCAGTTTCCATGTTTCATTCTTAATTATTTGATCTAATTCTTCTAGCATTGCATTTTCCAGTCTGAATCATTACACGCATCTTCAACACTTAAGGGTTCAATTTGTGTAAGTAAACATACCTCTTCATCAACGGTTGAACCTTTTTCTCTGGATCTTGTCAAAACTTTACTGCTCTAATCTCCAATGATATCTTCTTTTGAATGGTATCTAGATGTGTATTTTGAGATTTTAGGTGTAACACTCTCATCTGTGATCTATGACTCTTCTTGACTTTGTTCAGGGTTATTGCATGATACATCAATACAGTCAAACATTTCTTCAATAACTATTTCTTTATTGATAGGTCTAGGTTCATCTTCAATCATAGGTGCATATTCATAATATCTCTCTTGAATC
>MU227225.1:560817-572159 GCA_018584345.1 Thuja plicata
TGGTCTCATATTCATCACTAAGATCAATAGGATCATCTAAAGTATCCTCCTCATCAAGATTAATTAAAATGGGATCTAAGATGCGAATAGGATCATCATACTCATTCATCTTAATATCATTGTGAATATTGAATTCTTCCAACACATCAGGCATAGGTTGATCAAAGCAAGGTAAAGAATCTCAAAGAAGAGAAGCACGGTCCCTAGCATTAGCTCTATGCCTCTTACGATGTTTATTAGAAGATTTATTACGGTTTGCTTTGTTTGACACATGTGGAGAACTAGGAGGAATAACCACTGATTCCTTCACAGGTTTTGTAGGAGGATTGGTAGAATTCACAATAGGCTAAGAAGCAACACTAGGAGGTTGAGTATTAGAGTTATTAGTAATGGATAAAGGAGGTATAGAAGGAGTGGGCAAAAGACCGCGGTTGAGATCTATCCGAGGCATGCTTAACTCGACAATCTTGTGATGTTTATAGGCTTGATATGAGAAAAAACTATTGTCAGGGCAAGGAGGACATGAATTAGGTAATGAGGGCCAAAAGAAATCAAGAGTAGCACAATCTATAGGCCTAGAAGGTTGATATAGACTATGATTAATAGTTTTTACTTCTCCATTATGAATGAACTTAAGACATTTATGAATAGGAGAAGCAATAGCATGCATAGCAGTTATCCAAGGCAAACCAAATTTGACTTGAAATTGATCAGATGTAGGAATGATGATGAAGGTAGTATCTACAACCTTGCCACAAATTTCAACAGGCAAGTTAATAGAACCAAGTGCAGGAAAGAGAAAACCATTACAAGTTTGGATCCATGCCTCTGATGGATCATAACAATCACGTTGTAGGCCTTTCATAAAAATATTTTCCTTGGTAATAATGTTGATTAAAGATGTGGGATCAACAAGACAACCACGTGTAGGTATCTTAACAATCATAGTATAAATATAAAGGGGACCATCGGGAGCCTTAATAGTCTCAGAGTCATCAAAGGTAATTGAAAGTTCCCGAGGTCGCTTATCCTTAGTTTGTTTCTGAGGTTTAGATAGAACTGGAAGTTGAGGTGGAGGTGAAGGATCTTGAACAATAGGTTGAGATACAACAATGCTCTCCACATGATTAACAATGTGATTAAGATCACCCATCTTTGAATTGTAAACGATATCTATAGAAGATGGTTGAGAGATGGTATTAGTATCATGTGTAGGTAGAGGATTCGTATAGATTTGAAGGTTTTCATTAGGAGGAGAGATAGATTTGTTCCGATTACCATAAAAATTATCAACAAAAAAAGTATTGGAATCGATTAAGTCTTGAACCTTATGCTTTAGAGAATAACATTTATCAATATCATGGCCATTCTGGCAATGGTATTGGCAAAAAATTTAGATTCAAAGGATTTTGAAGCTATAGTAGTAGGAAGGAGAGGTCGAATAAGAGGCAAGGTAATCATATTAGCACTTAACAACCAACTCATAATAGAATGTAAAGATTCAGAGAGAGGAGTAAATGTATGATTCATACAGAAAGCAGTGGATTCAGAAGTGGCATTGTGTGATGCAACAACAACTTGATCAGCAACCGCATTCGTCTGTTTATTAATCTTGATGTAGTTGTTCGGTTTCTGAAATTTATTAGGATTAGGAGAATTGTCACTCTTTTCAACTGGAATAGATGTCATTGGAGTGTTTCTCTCAAATTGACTCACTTGTAATTGATAATGATGAAGTGTTGCACAAAGTTGTTTAAAAGAGGTAAATTCAGTAAGCAGAATCTTATCTCTAATATCCTTTTGTAAGTTTGAAATAAACATGTGTTGAATATCAATATCAGGAACATGATAAGAAATATGAGCATACAAATGCTTAAATCTACCAATGAAATCAGTCAATTTTTCCTTAATGTTTTGTTTACAATGCATTAAATCAGTTAAGGAAATTTGCGGACCAATGTTATTCTGGAATTGTTGAATGAAGGTATTAGCAAGTTTAGGAAAATAATCGATGGAATAAGGAGGTAAAGAACAATACCATTGCAAAGCCTTATCATGAAATATTCTAGCAAATAATTTAGCTAAAATCCTATGGTCATGAGCATAATCACTACGAAGGATTTGAAATGTTTTAACATGAGTAATAGGATCGCCTTTACCATTGTAATTCTCTAGACGAGGCATATCAGCTTGTTGAGGAACAGTAGCACAAATAATGTCTAAAGATAAGGGACTACCCATGTCACATGTAGGAATGATAAACTTGGATTGAGTTAAGGATGCAAGTTGTTGTTGTAAAGATGACATAGTCTGAGCCAAACTAATAATTGTGGAATCATTAGAAGACACAGGTCGCATAGGAATTTTAGGAACACTAGGAAATATGTAGGAAGTAGTAGGAATAGAAGATACAAGTGGTGGAACATTTGGAACCACGGTTGGAAGGGGATTAGTATAGGTAAAAGGTACACTATGGTATGAAGGTTGTGAGGTAGGTAAAGATACCGGTGGAACACTCACAAGAATAGATGAAATTGGGAGAGATGTAGTCATCAAAGGAGGAGTATATGTAGGAATGATAGGTAAAGGAATAGAAGAAGGTCCCTCACTAATGATAGGAGGAGTAAATCCTAAATATTGAGCCTCTTGAGCTAAAGGTTTAACATTTGAATGCACAAGATGAGTGATACCACGCAAGAAATTAGCACCTTGATCACTATCTCGAAGGAATTTCTTAAGTGCCTCTATAGCTTGAATGGAATCTTTATTATGGTTTTCTTGAATAAGCCAATTTCCCATTTTATCAACTTTTGTTGAAAGTTTTTGCACTTGTTCAAGAGGAACTCTTAAAGCATCTTCCTCGTCATGAGATAAGTGAGAAGAGTTATTATCCATAGAAGGATTGGAATCATGAGTATTCAAGTTTTCATCTAGGATCCTATGGAAAGGAGAGGAAGATTCAGGATCAAAGGAACCCACGAGTCTACAACTTCTTCTAACCGGGATACTATAAGTAGGACTAGAAGTGGTAAAGCTCATACACCAATGCAATGCAAATGAACTAATTTAGAAAAAAAAGAGTTTGATTTTATTTTCTGAAAGGAAAATGCAAGAACATAAGAGAAATCTAATCTAATATGCATGTAATATCTAACATAAAAGATATAAATCTAACACCAAAAAGAAAGAGTTGTCTATCGCGGGTTCACCAAAATGTAATAAAGAAAATATGATGTGTTTGTGCATATAAGAGATATTACATTTAAATATGTTTTGGGGGTAAATAAGATGCTCTCCTTTTATCCTTAGATGTGCAAATGAAAGATCCAAGTTGATTAACCCAAGAGAAAGGATCAATGCATAAATGAATCAATCATTCAGAAACAAGAATAAGGAAGGAAGATCTCAATTACCCAGGTTTGATTTGTTAATTTGAAATAGATGTAGATGGATTGATAACTTTAATTGAATTGAATAAGAGAAATTTACTAACCTTGAAATATTGCAGATCTGAAGAATGCTATTTTTTGAAGCCTGTGTTGAGTTTCTGGAAAATCCGAGACCAGATCTGGAATAGAAACGCAAAGATAAACAAAACCCATAAATCTTTTTCTGTTATGAGATAGTTCCGATTTGTACCCTCAAGTCAATGTCACCATTTGCCAGAATTTTTGATTGTTCCCTAGGTCACAATTGACCTAAAAAGTCTCAGACTAAAATTCTATTTTCGGATCCCAGAAGTTTTCCAAAAAGGGTATCTGAATCTCCGTCTCGATCTGCTATTCTAAACCTGTACCTGCAAGAAAAAGGGTTTTGTTTGTTGGGGGAAGGGTTTGACTTGGTCAAACTCTAGTTTTGGAACTAACCTCAAATATATAATTGAAATTGTGGAAATAAACAAAGTAAATGAAACAATTCACCTTGCTCATGTAAAAGTCCTTGTGGAGGATTTGAATCCTTGAATCCGCAAGTATGGATGCACCAAATAGATGTAGAATGTAGAGTGGAAAATGTAGGATGTCTTCAATCAATTGCTTTTAGATCTTCAATACCAATCTTGAATGGGTTCTTGAATTGGAAGAGGCTTGGAAGAATGTGGATGGAGAAATCTTCAACAAGAGGGCTCCATGGAGCTTGAATCCTTCAATGGCCACCAATGGATCTCCTTGATGAAAATGAGTGCTTGATAATTGCTTGAGAATGAATGAATGCCTCAATGGCTACTTGGCTTGCTTCAAATCTTGCTTCTTCACCTTTGAAATTCACTCTTCAAGTCTTGAGCCGCAATTATCAAGTCTTAGATTGTTCTTGTTTGTGGATAATGATGGTTAGAGAAAATGAGAGGAGAAAACTTCTTTTATATGAATTTAGGGCACAATCTTCTAGAGAGGCTGACATAGGAGAATTAAATTCTAATTGGACCCATGCCCCTATAAGATGACCTATGTTAAATATAATTTAGGATTTGTTTTCCCGAAGTCTGAAATAGCCGACCCAGAAGCGGGAATTAACTGTTTCCAAAGACCGACATCCGGAAACCATGAGGTTCTAAAATTTGAACCCTGAGCTTGGAAAAGGTCGATTGTGACCTAGTTCAAGGTTGAGGTCGACCTTGACCCAAAAAGGTTGACCATGAACCTAAGGCCAAAGTTCTATTTTCTCAGTCTGGGGTGCCAGAAATAGGTTGATAAAGGGGAAATGGGGCAGAATAGGGGGATAAAGCCAAATCAAAGTCAGGAACCCATTCAAGGTGCTTGACATGACCCAAAACCACTTACCCGGAAGGCTAAACTATTCTACCATGGAAGTGCTTCCATTTTCTTACTATATAGTGAGGAACCCCACTACAATATTTGCCCTGAGGTTGCATCACAACCCAACAATGTTGGAACATTCTCACAAATACCAGCTAGGGTTTTCCTCATCGAAGACGTGTGAGCATACATCCACTGCAAGATTGCAGAAATTGGTGACTTAGAGGTGGAACAAGTGTTCAAGAAGCTATGTAATGAGTATGGATCCATAAAAGATGAGCAAAAACACATAGAAGTGAAAGGGCTCACAAATGCCCTATTGTTCCTGAAGGAATTCAAAACTAAGTGGATTCGGTTAGTACTGAGCTGAATTCACAATCACAGGCTATGGTTGGATGAGCCTAAAATGGTAACCTAAGATGTTATTCATGTAGTCACTGGTTACCCTATAACCCATAAGGTAAAGGTATTGAAACACCCACCCAAGGCTGAGATTGAAAAGAACATAGGAGCCAAGTGTGATGGCAGAGGATTGACGGTATCCACTATCACCGATATTGAACTAAAATTTGGAGCATGTGTCCTAGGCTACAAATTATTTCAAGCTAGCAAGATGAACATCATAAAATCTAGAGCAGTGGATACTACATATAAAATTGTAAAGAAAGGAACTCAGCTGGATCTATCAGAGCTTCTACTTAACCAGCTAGAAGAAAACCTGAGAACAATCAGAAATGCAAAGACAAATACATGTAAGTGTGGCTCACTTATCATGTGCATTTTATTTTACTTCCAAGAATCATTTCCATTAGTAGGAGATGTAAAATGGGATACCACAAGACCAGTTACCATGTAGATTAGTGAATATATAACATCAATGAGAGACAACTTTGAAACAGTTATGGATGATTACTTTACTGGATTGAAGGACACAATGCAGAAAAGAGTAAGGATCCCTGAGCAACTTATTGAGATATTCAAGAATGATATATGTTTCATGGTTGACACTGACCACACATACATCAATCTTGTTGTACCAAGGACAAAATGGTTACAACCTTTGGAATATGAGGTAAATATTGATCAAGCATCCAATGTAATCAATGCATTGATAAATGAGCCATTAGATAAGACACAACCAAAGTTTGGAACTTATGAGGAGGCCAAATAAAGAATCAAAACTAGATTGGTTGTCAAGAAAATAGACAGGAAGAAAGATAAAATGGTTAAGAATTTGAAGAAAAGACTGTCGGTTGCAGAGGAGGAAACTTAACAAAAGGAACAAACTGAAGGACAGTCACCCATCGGTGAGGCTGAGTAGGTAAGTGACTCTGATTCTATAGAGCTAGATAGTCCATTACCAACACCAACAAAGAAGCCAAGAACCACAACAGCTTCAAGGAAAAGAAGCCAAACAACTAAGGACACAAGTCCTTCACCCTTGAAGAAAGGACAAGTAAGAACCTACAAGAGGAAACCGGCTACACAGAAAAGAGGGCCAACAAAGAGAAGAAAGTTCATAAGAACCAGGGAAGATATTGAGGACACATAACAAGATGAAGGTGTTCAAAAGAACAAGATTCCTAAAACCGTTGATGAGGTATGTGCACAAATGATCAAATCAGGATCAATTAATGACTCCAAAGTTAGAAGATAGTTAAAATTGGATCCCTTGGATCAAAATAAGATTAAGGAGGTAATCATCAAGATGATGTGCATATACAAATACCTCCCTATAGAACTGGCAGACAAAATGCCCAAAGAACTTCAAGATAGGCTATCGGCAAGATGGACTTTTGCCTTGCACTCTGAGAAAAAAATCAGGGAAAGAGTCCTAGTATCAATCATGCCTCCCGAATCCAAAATGGAGGAAATCAAAGAAATGATGAAGGCTAATTCCAAAAGGTTCTCACCAAATATGAGAGCCTACCAAGTGCTAAAAGGACATCTACTAGAGTTAGACCGACAGAGTGAAGCCAAATGGATAAATATACTAAACATTCCTGAAAAGGATACAAGTCCCGAGCCACATAGAGCTCCAACCAGGAATTAGGAAATCAAGAATGATCAAGATAATGAAAGCACATAACCAATCATCATTACACATGTTGAATTGGACAAGGAGGAACTGGACACAACAGGCAACAAGGATATGGATGTTGCAGATGGGATATGGCCAGACACCACTATGGACAACATGGTGGACAACACAGTCATTGACATAACCAATGATCCAACAGAAGAAATACAGAAAGATGAAGATGTCACTGTTATCAAGGACAAGACCGACGAACAGGACACAACATTTCACACTTCACAGGTGAACATATCAAGCAACATGCCAATATTGATGCAAGCCATCAATATACTTCAAGAAAAAGACAAATCACCTGAAAAAGGTTCAAGCATTGCCGAGAATGCAGGGGATGAAGGAAAGAAAGACAACACCGATGAACAAAATGTCATCGAAGACTCTCATATTGTAACCGAAACTGACAAGGTTACATAAGGATATTTACAAAAAGCATATTGAGAAACTACTAAGAAGGATGGAAAACCAAAGGAATATGAAGTACATAAGGATACCGATGAAGGAGCAAAAATAAAAGATGACATTCCTAAGGTAACCGAACAAGTTGCTACAGATAATGTAAAGGTTTATGTGGAGACGTCTACTCAAAACCAACAAGCTGACACCAAAGCACAACAAGAAAAAGAGGCAACACCACAAATCACTTCATCAAGCACAACATACAAAGCTAAGAAGATAGCTATGGTTCTACATTCAAGTGAAACTCAAAAGAAGAAGAAGAAATCCAAAAAGAGTAAGTTGGAAGTCACTCTACATCAAATCATTGAGATACCCAAATGTGACCTAACTACACTTGACTATGAAGCACTTAAAGAGTATGGTGAAATATGCTAGAGGAAGGGACTATAGGAGAAGCTAAGAAAGCAACATTGAGACTCCATGGTACTAGAAAAAACTAGGGACATCTTGCATCAGATTGTACCCGATGTTGATGTTGATCAAAATAGACCTATCCTTGATCAAATAGCCACTCTCACCAAAGCCATTACAACATAGAACATTGATGCAAAAAAGGCAATAGAGGAGAGAGCATAACATAAATATCAACACAAACTTGTTGAAAAGATCAGCCAAGAAGTGGCGGTAAACAAGGTAAAGCTTTCAGAATTCATAAGTGAATTAGATCCAATAATTTCTAAAGCTATTTCCTTGATCCAAAAATTGAGCACACTTGATAAATTCACTAAGGAGCATAGTGATAAGATAGCAAAGTTAGATTTTGATCTAGCTACAAGTGCTAAAGGCTTAACCACTGAGGACAATGCAATAAAGTTGCATTATGAGAAAATTGTTGAGATAAAAAGGTTAAGACAAGAACTGTGGAAAGCAAAAACACAATTCATGGAAGAGGTCATCGAGCTCCAAGATCAACTTCTACATAATCTAAAACTTCTTCAACAACATATCAGTTCAACAAGACAACTGATATAAACCCCTGAGATGTCTGTAACAAATAGCATCTATGATATGCACTCAAGGATCACACTTGAGAACATGGCTCTAGACAACCTAAAGGACCAATGGGAGAAGATGATAGAAGACATGAAGTCTTCACACTCTCAAATTTTTGATAAGCTATAAGGTATACACCTTTGCCCTTAATATTAAAAAGGGGGGGAATAATGATATGTACAGATGGGAAACTATACAGTATAGAAAAAGAACAAAAAAATGGGAGTATAATGATATACCGACATATACATAGGGGGAGTCATGAAATGACTAAGGATTATATATGTTGTACATACTTAACATTTTGTTAGTATTTTACACATATCAGTTTTTTATACTAATGTCAAAGGGGGAGATTGATGACATTATTTTGCCATTAGTATGCAAAGAAGATCTTCAGTAAACATACACTGAAATACAGGATGAAGAGAAAACCGAAAATGCAGATATCAGAGATCACCAAAAACTGCTAAGTACAAAGAAAACCGATGACACAATTTTGTGTGTAAACCAAAAATGTAAAGTGAAAAGGATAAAGAGGAACCCGACAGTGGAACCTGACAAGCAGGTCATAGTGCAAACCGAGAGAACAATCAAAGAGGAACCTAAGAGACAATTCAAGCAAGGAACACTGAGAAACAGTCTAACTGACTTTAGATCATAACTGACCGACAGAAATTGAAAGTCAGTTGTAGCCCGCAAAAAGTGGATCTGACTTCCACGTCAGATAAAACAGTCTTATTCTATTTACAGAGTCTTGATTTGTTTTTAAATCCATTTATTTAGGGACAAGAAACATTAATGTAAGTGTTTTAATCAGTCTAACTGATTTAAAACACATAGACTAGGAGATCAAGGTCAAGTTGTAAACTTGTGATCTTAGAGTTAATATTGTTTTATGTGAAACTTGATTAGGTCAATCTATCTTATAAATACATGTTGTAATCATTCATTAATGATGATGTGAGAATGGATGAGAGGATATATGAAGCATACGATCACATCTATGGATCAGACTAAAAGTTTCAATAATCAGAACAACAAAAGATGAATTTGGTTATCAAGAACCAAGAACAGAGGCTACCGAGCAACAAAGGTATTATTCAATCACATTAGGTGATATAATTATACATGTAATCTTAAATGGGTTTGTAATTGACAATAGGAGATTGCATACACCAGGTCAAATTGTAATTTTCTTATACTCTAACAAGTGAAGCAAAGTGTAAAAATCCTTTCAAGGAAGGTGGATTTAACCATTCAATTGTAAATCTCTTAACTAAGTGCACACTAAAAAGTGTTGCTAAAGCTCTTAACAGAGTAGACTTTAATAGGTCTCCACCGACACTCCTAACAGGGTAGATCATCAGAAGTGATCAAATTGTAAGCCTTAACCGGCCCCTTCCAATCTGCAAATAGTGAAGAATTTGTGGGTGCCATCCCCACCGCAGTTTTTACTTCCTAATAGGAATTTTCTGCGTTATCATATATTGTGTTATGTGTCAATTACTTTCATGAATGTATCTATGAATGTTCACGTGTTTTTTAAGTTTATGAATTGATATATCTTACATCAAGATAATATAGAACAGGTGGTTGGATATACATTTGATAACTCTAAAGGTTAAAGGTTAAAAGATACAAAAGTTTTAGAGGTACTGATTGACCCCTCCCCTTGTAGTACACACTTCCCATTAATTCCAACATAGAGCATCTCTTATAGGAAGAGAGGGATATGTAAGGATTATGGGGTCCTTGGTGTTGTTATATTTTTGATAAAATAGGGGTCATAAGGGGAGTTTTGGCTTGTAGCCTTGAAGGGCATAAGGGTTGTTGTTGTTTAGTTGAAAAAGAGACAAGATTGTGTTGGATGTAAGGTTTTTGAAGGCATTTGTTATCTTGTAAACCAACATTCTCCTCTTGGATACTTGGTCCACCTTCACCCCAATGTTTGAGTCACTTAGTGACTATGTGAAAACCTTGGGATGAGAATTTCTTGTTGTGTTACAAAATTTGATTTTCTATTTATGTGAAATGAGCATGAGTGTAACCTATTTAGTCTTAGTTCTCTTAGCTCAGGAGTGACCTTTTGAAGGCCTAGGTTGAGAGGTGAGCCTCCATGGTCATTTATTTATCCTTATTTGTAGGTCTTCATTTTGTGCAAGGATGGAAAAGAAGGTGTGACAAAAAAAACAATGTTCTCTGATGTTTGTTGAAGATTTAAAGTTTCTATGCATTTGGAGTTATCCCTCAAATAGTAAATGAGTTAGATTTATTGTATAGGAAGTTATTCTTAGTTTTGTAAAGTTGGAGCAAGGAGAATTGCAAATTAGAAACTCATTATTTTCCTATGTATTATTGTTTTTCTGTATTTAATAGTTAGCTGAAAAAGAAAGGAAGTTTAAAACTTGTAATCTCTGATTTTACTTTGGAAACTCATGTTGGAAGAAGGAAATATGAAGAAAGTGTCTTGTTTCAAATGCAATTGTTGTTTGAACAAGTTTAAATCTATGTATTTTAGCTTATTGATAGTATGCTAGTTAAAGGGAAAAGAACTAGAAATCTGAAAATTACTTCAACTTCAAACTTATATTATTTATGCCTACTAACATGCATTTACATTAGAAGTTACATAGATGTTTAGGATTTGAACAACATATAAATAAGAAGCGGAATATGACCATTAAACCCCTTGTTAACTCTTTTCAATATATATATATATATATATATATATATATATATATATATATAGGAGTTGCTCATTATATGAAAAAAAGAATCAATAGAATGTTACAACTAGTTAATATAGGATGAAAATGTTTAAATCAGAATTTCTGTCACTTATTCATATATGCATGTTCGTATATATCTAAACACACACACACACACACTTATATATACATATGCATAAAATATCAATACACAATACTAAGAACACAAAAGTAATCTATCTTTATATATCAACAACTCATTAATGCAATAATGATATATATATTTATACCTACCCCTTTATTTAAAAATCATTTGTAAACCATATATATATA
>MU227225.1:578834-597527 GCA_018584345.1 Thuja plicata
TTCAAGATTTAATTAGAGACTACTTTGGAGAAGTAAATGTAATGCAAAGATGGAATGATCCATTAGATCTGACCTAACCTAAGATCTACGATCTTGTTTAAGCGGCAAAAGATTTATCTGACCTAGATAGAGAGGTATATGATAACCTCAGGGGTTATTCATGAAGAGTGTGGATGAATGCAAGAGTATATGTGTATGCAAAAAGGTTTGCATTGTTGATTTACTGTTTGGCATGATCTAGCAGAGAAGGCAAAATACAGAAGCAGAGAGTTGCATGTGTGATTGCTTGACGAATTTCCAAGCAGATCAAAAGGTTGAAATGACAATGCAGGCTATCCAATAAGTTAACATTAGAGCTATAATTGGATCTAAATTTGCAAAGTAAGTTGTATGTCCCAGATCACAACTGCTGATTACTTTCTTACCATTGTATCAGTTAAATCCTTTAAGAAGGTTGACCTAATAGTCATTTGTATAAATCCTCTAACAAGGTGACATTCAGATTGGAATGTTCTAAGTCCTCTAACAAGGCCACTCCTGACAGAGTGATTAAATCCTTTAACTAGGTCACACCTAGCAGTGTGTTATTGTAACCTTTCACAGGGTTGGCTCCTCACAGGGCATCACTTCAGAAGAGTGAAAAATTGGTAGCATGTTACTAGTGGTTTTTCCCATATTGGGTTTCCACGTTAAATACTTGTGTCAACTTGTGTGAATGCTTATGGTTTTCTTTACTGTTATGTTTCTACAAGTTAATTTCAATTGACAACAAACTGCTTGATTAAAGTTGCTAACTTATGCTACTGCTGCCGAGTAGATCTGAAATACAGAAAGTTTTTATTTGCTACATCTAGACCTGAGGATAATTGATTCACCCCTCCCCTCTCAGTTATTCTAAATTCATTCTAACAATTACTACTGTTGGTGCTTGCATTTCCAGATAAGGTCTTTTTATTCTTATGCATGGTTGCCTTGAATGCTGACTCAACTTTAGGTAAAGTGTCTCCCAATTCTGTGGCCTCAAATGTAGTTAGCTTTCCAATCAACATCTCTCTAGTGAAGTTCGGTGTCAAAGGTATAATCTCCTCTATAGCATGTACTTTGGTTCTATATGTAGGTTTCAAAGATCTGAGTATATTCGCAATCACTTATTCCTCACTGTAAGTACCTCCAGAGTTTCTAATACCGGTAACCACTTTAGTAATTCTCTGTTCATATGCCCTAATGTTCTCATCTTCTCTCATCTTCAACAATTCCATCTTTGTCTTCTAGTTTTGTAGCTTTTCCTGCTTTGTAAACTTATCTCATTTATACAGTGCTTCCAATCTTGTCCAAATCTCATGTGCAGAATCCACATCTTTTACTTCAGTGAATTCTCCTTCTGAAAGTGCATTGATCAAAGATTCCCTTGCAACCATATTACATGAAAATAACTTCTTTTCATCTTTAGTAGCCTTCTCTAATTCATCCTCAGTTGCTATCTTTTCATTCTTCTTCGTGATCATCCAGTAATCAATTCCCAGACATAGCAAGTGTGTTCTCATCTTATTCTTCCAACTGTCTAAGTTTTCAGGATCAAACTTCGGACTATCCTTCTTGTAGTAAGACATCTTCAGGATCACCTCAAGTTGTTAAACTTTCTCTCTAAGGACCACAAGATCTGATACCAATTATTAGGAATAACAATCCACAAGACAACTAAGAGGGGGGGGGGTGAATCAGTTGTGATATAGATTATTAAACTTTAATCTTTGTAAACCAAAATTGCAATGTAATAGATAACACAGTAAATGCCAACACAATAACACAATACTTGTTGTCGAGGAAACCATGTTAAAGGTAAAATCCCGGTGGGAATTAGCACCTACAAATGATGTACTGAGATTATAGTATCCCTGTTAAAATATTTTAGCCCTGTTAGGAGCTTGTTACAATATTACAGTACATAGTCCCTGTTAGGAGATAGACCCTGTTAGGAGTCAAGAAAAAGTAGTAGGCTCACTGTCCAGGCATACTGCCCAAAGAAGGTTAAAACAACCCTCACGGATTCACAATCCAAACAAGTGTATATACAAAATATACAATCTAGTGAACTGTCTTGTAGCAACTGTCTTTGCTTGGTCAGTTCCAATGAAGTACTCTTCTCATAAACTCTGCTCTACATCCAACAGTCAAACAAGCCTCACAGCTTTCACTTCTTTTATTTTTCAATCTCTGTCACATCTTTTCAAAATAAAAGATCACTCATATATACCCTCTTATAATAATTCATTAGGTCAACCAATTAAGCTTTCCTAATATACAAATAATTAATCAGGTCGGCCAATTAAGGCTTTCCAATATACAAATAATTATATAACCCCTTGCTAAGATACACACGGTACCTATAATAAGTAAACATCAAATATAATCCATCACTTATACTTCCAGATCCACAATCCACACTCACAATTCATTTTACACGCTACATGTATGAAGTCGACCACCAAATAGGTCTTCTCCAGTATACGTCATAGCTGACGTCACCCATCATCAAACAACAATCGAACTAAACCCATTATTCCAACATATGTCAACTGTCCACCAGTAAGCTTGCTTCATCTGATACCAATTGTTAGGATTAGGTAATACCGAGAGGGGGGTGAATCAATATTACAAACCTTAATTAAACTTTTTAACGAATTGCAAATAATCCATAAGCTTGCAGAAATGAAAAGAACATTAACGATAACTTGATTATAATATGGCTATAACAAGATTTTATATTTTTATTTTAATGTGTCTTTTATATTTTAAAAGGGGCTATTATAATATAGATTTTATATAATTGTTTTAATGTGTCATTAATTTTATAAAAATGTCATTAAGATATAAGACTTTATATTAATTGTTTAAATGTGTCATTCAATATTAAAATGTGGCAATTTAAATATACAAGGTTATAATATTAATTATAAATGTGTCATTTAACTTTTATAAAGGGGTAAAGTAATTAACTAATTAATGTCATTATAGGGATCTAATTTCAATAATAACATTATTAATACATTCCTAAGGGGAAAAGATGAATTATTGTAGAATGATAAATCACTTGGTTATTAATTAACTGTATAATCACTAAAAGAGCTTTACTAAACCTCTCTTTATTAAAATGTAATTATTCATATTTAAATATTCAAGCCTAACTAAGGATATTCACCCCAGTTGAACCTAAGCGGGTAAACCCTATTGAGGGATGTTGACAAGTCAACTTCAGAAAGAAAGTCATCCACACGGTCATTGCTTGTCATGATTCCCCTCGACTTTCCTTAACCCTATCTAGCTACATTTGAGATTAATTTAATCTAACTATGTTGTAACCCCATTAATGAGCTTAGTAAACTAGTGTATCTCAACAACATGCAATCCATTAGTTAGCTTATCACGTGTTAGAAAAAAAAATTGTTGTTGTGTTTTTTCCTTTAATTTTGGGCATGACAATTGACATTGTTGTCCTCGCAGTATTAGGAGTGGGGATCCCATGGCCATGAGACATACCCAAGCTCTTTCAACCAGGAAAAAATGTGGTCCATCAACCATTTATCCTAAATTTGAATGAAGAAGAATTGGTGCGACACAGGAAGTGGGCGAAGAATGGGAGAGTCTTCTTGCAGAAATGACTTCTCATTGATGAGATGCCAGACTATAAATGGTTGGAGGATATGACAAAGCTTCTCAACTTCAAATCTTTCTATGAAGAATAAATGTTTGGAAAATACATCACCTTTTTGAAATTTTGGAAGCTTTTCTCTCATACAAGATGGTAGGAGCAAGTTTCCAGCTGACATCTCCTAATTCAACATAAGGGCATAATGGAAACTGGGTTGGGGATATTTTCTTTGTTTTGTGGTGTTTGTTTTGCAAGGTAACGTTTCTTAGGGAGGTAGTTATCACTAGCGACAATGGATTCCAGAAGTTGCTGATACCACCAGTGGCACTGTACGATCCCAACATCTTAGGCTTATTGTTGTTTGATATACCGCCTTTTATCTTTTTGATGTTCAAATGTTAATTGTAATAAGGAGGGAATTGGGCGAATTCCATGTGTATTCGGGGGGTTTGTTGGGTTATGACACTTGTAAATCTTGGGTAGGGAGAAGGACTTAGACTCTCAAAATTATATTTGGAAACTTTACAGATTTTGAATGCAAATATTTACATATATATGTGAATGAAATCTTTGCAACTACGGTTGCATTTTACGAATCAAAGGAATTTTTTTTTTCTATTTTTATTGCAAGATTAGTAAGTTGATATTGTTAACACACACACACACACACACACACACACATATATATCATTTTAAATATGTAATGTGCTAAAATAATAGTATAACAATAGATTAAAAATAATATTATTAGTTATGAGGGATTGGAAGTGTCTTGTATAAAATCTATTTTTTTTCTGAAGCATAAGATAAGATAAGATAAGAACGAGATTAAAATAAAGATATAATGATATAATAATTTAATAATATTGAGCCTTAATAACTTTATAATTATTTTTGTCAAGAATTTAATAGAAATATAAATTTATAATAATATAAGAATATGATATCTATTCTTCTGTTTCTTTTGCTACTTTCTGTTTCTTTCTTTGTAATGCCCATATGTCATTCCCTTATAGGGTTTGGCCCTTGTTTTTTTGGGATAAGTTTGGGAGTTGACTTCTTTTCCTCTCAAACTTTATTTTGTAACTCTTGAACTCTTTGCTGATTAATTATATATTTGGTGCATATTTACATTAAAAAAAATCTTAAATTTATTATTACACATAAAAATTAATTTTCTACATATATTAAAAATAATCTTGCATATTTTAAAAGTTAAAAATCATCTTAAAGAAATATTTAAAAAAATATTCTATTCTTCTAAGATATTTTCATTCCCACTTGAAATGTATTTTAAATTAAAATATAATTTAAAAAATATTTAACTATAAAAAATATTTTAAAAATGAAAACAATTATACATTTTTTCTTAGAAAATAAAGTACTATTTTATAATAGATTTTTACATTCTACTAGAAACTCAAAGTTTGACGTATACGGCCTGATAAAATTTAAAGGTTTAAATAAAATTTGAAAATTCGCAAAAACCAAAAGTCAATATATTATTATTTATTATTTCCTTCAACAGTTTCCCGGTTTCGTCCTTTCTCCCCTGTACTATTTTTGAAATTGCATGGTAACTACACGTTACGTGTTCATCAATTCTTCTAAATTTTAATTTTAATTTTTCCAAATTTCAATCCCGTGCTGTTTCGCAGGGCAGGCATGGGAAAGATCAATGGCAGAGTTTTGTTTTAATGAGATCACTGCAAGCTTATATTTTTTCTCTGCGGTTGTTTTTGTCTTTCAGCCTGGGAACCTTTTTTTTTCCTTGTCCTTATAGTTAGCATTTTGTTATTGTACCCATTTGAAGGTTCTGAAATATCCATCTAAGCCGTAGCATTAAATGCCACAATACCCCCCAAAATCCCTTGCTATCCAAATTAAAACCCTTGACATGAACATATGTCTGTAAGAGGCGTTAGAGGAATATAATATAACGGTTGGGTAGGTTTCTTGATCACTATTATGAGACTTGAATGTGCATGAGAAGGTTTTCACGGTGTTTGCTGAGAATAGTGGTATAAGCTTTATGTGAAAGAAAAATCTGTCAAAGGGCGCCTCCTGAGTTTGTCTCCTCTTACACTTTATTGGTATGTTAGCACAATCCTGTTGTTTCTTGGCTATGCCAATTCTATAACATGATGAAAGTATTGCTGTACATTAGTGTTTTGAAATTTTGAAATTTTGAATTTACTCTTGTATGCATATATGGGTTTTATAGGACATAGAACAAACAAAATTCCAGAATGTTGAGTCGGGTAATAGATATCGCATTGCTGGAGAAGGAAAAGTTGGGATTGGAATCAAAGGATGAGCTCAACACTCCTTTGTTATCATCTTCGGAAACTTGCATAGATACACCGGAGGTCAGGAAAGTAACATTCTTTGTGAATGGCTTGGAGTGTGCTTCTTGTGCAGGAGCAATAGAAAATGCCCTCAAGAAACTTCCAGGAATCAAAGACGTTACTGTGGCTCTTCTTCAAAAGAAGGCCTTGGTACTCTACTGGCCGGCCTTTGTGGATGTAAGATATATCTTTTATTTTGAACATGCTTGGCAAATCTTTTTCTGCTCAACTTCAACTTTGATTTTTCCTTTTCTATTCAAATTTTAAATAATAGGGCAATAACCATATTGACGAAATCCATGTTGTCATATTCATATCTAGTTTTGTAATAGTATAAAACTAAAGCCTCAAATGAAACTGGATTATACTAGAAACCAGCTTCGCTTGAACGTGTGCTATTGGACAGTGATGTCGGTATATCTTCATATTTCTTCTTGTATTGTCCTAAATTCAAGTTTTGAATGAGGGAAAATGAAGACTGTTGCAATAGTTCTAAGGGTCAATTATGCAAAACATAGGTCATTTTCGTATATGGTGTAACATATTTAGCGTGATTTCTTTTCCAGCACAACATAATTAAAGAAGCCATAGAGGATGCAGGCTTTGAGGCAAAACTAATTAAGGATGTCAGTGAGGACACCTTGGCAGTTTGTCGATTGAGAATCAGGGGTATGACCTGCACAAGCTGTTCAGAGTCCATCTTACACACTCTGAAGAGAATAAGGGGAGTTAAGGAGGCAGTGGTTGCACTTGCACTAGATGAAGCAAAGGTACACTATGACCCCAAGCAATGCACAATTGGTCAGATAATGCAATCAGTTGCTGAAGCGGGTTTTGAGTCAGACTTAATCAATGCAGGAGATGAAATAAACAAAGTTCACCTAAGACTGGAAGGAGTAAACTCGAGTGAAGAAGCAAAGCTTATAGAGATTTCTCTACAGTCATTGCCTGGTGTGAACATTGTAGAAATGGATTCAAATACAGCAGCAGTGAGTGTCTCATATGATCCAGATCTAACAGGCCCACGATCTATAATACAATGCATTCAACAAGTAGGGCCAGAACCAAATTATTACAGAGCAAGCCTACATAGTCCTTCAGGAGGAAGAGACTATGAAAGGGACAAAGAAATAGAACACTATAAGAAATATTTCCTTTGGAGCTGTGTTTTCTCTGTTCCTGTCTTCTTCCTATCTATGTTTTTCCCGATGGTATCTTCATGGGAAGACCTGAAATTGGTGAACATGGTGACTCTTGGTACAGTCCTCAGATGGGTATTGTGTACTCCAATACAGTTCATAATAGGCCGCAAATTTTATGTAGGTGCATACCATGCATTACGTAGAGGCTCAGCAAACATGGATGTACTGGTTGCATTGGGCACAAATGCTGCTTACTTCTATTCAGTGTACATTATTTTGAAGTCATTTGCTTCTGATTCTTTCAAGGGGCAGGATTTCTTTGAGACCAGCGCACTGTTAATCTCTTTCATACTATTGGGGAAATATTTGGAAGTTCTTGCAAAAGGGAAGACATCAGATGCAATTGCAAAACTGATGGACCTTGCGCCTGACACTGCAACATTGCTAACCATAGATGATAATGGAAATGTGACCTCAGAGATAGAGATAAGTAGCCAGCTTATCCAGCGTAATGATATCATAAGGGTTGTTCCCGGAGCTAAGGTTCCAATAGATGGGATTGTTGTAAGAGGTCAGAGTCATGTAAATGAGAGTATGATCACAGGTGAGGCTAGGCCTGTTGCAAAGAGGTCTGGGGATAAGGTCATTGGTGGAACCATGAATAAGAGTGGGGTTTTGATTGTCAAAGCAACTCATGTAGGATCAGAAACAGCTTTATCTCAGATTGTCGAGATTGTAGAGGCTGCTCAAATGTCTAGAGCACCTGTCCATAAGCTTGCTGACCGTATATCAAGGGTTTTTGTTCCTTCAGTAAGTATATATCATTATTATTGTACAAAAGTTTCAGCTTATGCAAAGCAAAATAGGGCATAATTATTAGTGTCATACTAAATTTCTGGTGGTGACTGGTGTTCAGGTGGTTGTAGTGGCTTTCATAACTTGGTTTGGTTGGTTCATTCTGGGGAAATCCAGGATCTTCCCCAAAACATGGATTCCAGCATCAATGGATTTATTTGAGTTGGCACTGCAGTTTGGAATATCAGTCCTTGTGATTGCCTGCCCCTGTGCACTAGGTCTTGCAACTCCAACAGCAGTTATGGTTGCAACAGGTATAGGAGCTTCTCACGGCGTGTTGATTAAGGGAGGAAATGCTTTGGAGAATGTTCATAAGGTATTTGTCTTTCTTATCTTAAAAATGTTTACGTGTGGATTGTGCTTCTTATTGCTTCAAACTTTGGTGAGATTGTAATTCACAAGGGATCAGATTCAACCCTGTCCCTCTGGCTAGCCAGTTACCATTCACAGAAAAAATGTGATTATTCTGTCCTTTGAAGAAAAGCTGCACAAAATTCTCAATTGGAAAAAGAAAGGCAGAATCTGAAAAAGTTATGTTGTTGGTTGTTTGATTCTTGATTTGAAGCAATTGAGCTTTAAATTTTAATGCTCTTGAAGTGTACAAATCACATCAAATGAAAGGTTCTTTCACTAAATTTAGATACATAAGAAATAAGGATTCTCTTCATTTTAATTTTTCTGTAGGAGCATACAGATAGAAGAAAGTTCATAACACTTCCACCTTATTTCATTTCCCATGTATTCCATCAATCATGTAACGGCTGCTCTCAAATAATGAAGTTAGAATTTAGCTTGCAACTTAAAATCCCTTTAATAGACACTTTGGAAGTATTTCTGCCCAACTCCTTGATCCATGAAAAGAAATGGTATCCATCTAGTGCTTCGCATAAGCTCTCTCAAACAATGAAAAACTACACTTGTTATGGCTGCCAAACAAACTTTTGGAAACTAAAGCCTAGCCAGAACTTTATTTCAGCATGTAGCAATATTTTTTTCATTTAAAAAAAGTCTCCTGCAGAAACCCTAAATTTTTATCATTCAGCAAGAACTAATCTGCCACATCATGAAAAAGGAAAAGGTAGTTCAGTAACTTATTATAATAAATGCTTTTGATTAGAGGTAAAACAGGTTTTGAAGGGGCCCAAAACCCTTTACAAGAGACCACAGCAGGTCCAGATCAAAGAAGAAAAGCTGCTAGAAAAGATTCAAACATGACTAAACAGCAGTGAAACAGCTAACCATCAGGCAAGGTCCACCAACAAGAACCAAAGGCCTTAAAAGATCAGCAAGAATAGACAAGCCCACCCCTAAACAAGGGTCAAACTTCCATCTGCTGAAAGATGCTAAACCATTTGATAACTAGAACAATTGGTTTTGAATAGGCTCCCAAAACCTTAATCTTGCCTAAAATGATATCTCTGTTTGTGAACATCCTAGAATCCTTGCAGCACTAAGCAGAACAAAACGGAGCCGAGCCATGTGAGCACACCTAGGGGAGGGGTACAGGCAAAAAGAGGACCAACCTTTAATGGCGACCTCCTCTATGTCAACCACCTCAGGATTGTCCGAACCCTCCTTTATGTCAGCCTGCAAAGAGTCCTCACAGTCACCAGCACTTCCGATATCATTAACAGCACAGCCCACAGTCTGCAACAGAGCCTCCCCAACAAAGACACACTCAAAGGGAGAACAGAAAGCAATCTGGCAAACACCTGAAGCCAAAGGGATGAGCAGTGGCAAAAGGAAGGCCAAACGTCAGGGACAATCTCCTCTATGTCGTTTTCCACAAAATTTGCATAGACAACTGCCTCTATGTCGCACACAGGAGAACCCTCACTTACACCAGCAAACACCCAAGTACCAATCAAGAACAGAACCCACAGTCCAGAGTAAAACAGACGCAGCAAGGAAGTCAATCTAGGCACTAACAATACGAAACCGGCAGTGTATCCTACAGTGCCAAAATGGCTACCAAGAGGACTACCAAACAATTTCCCCAAACAGTAACTCTTTCTCTATAAACTAGAACCAAGGGACTCTACCCCAGTAAAGGGCAACATAGGCCTTAAACCAGAAAAATCCAACACTCTCAAATTGAAAGTATAAGTAGCAACCAGAACAAAAAGAGAGGTTCTCTTATGAAAGAGCCCAGAGAGAGAAGCAGCAACCTCTTCAATGCAGAGCACATCACAAAGGAAATCACCAAGATTCCCAGCCCACTGGAAAACAAGGAGAGCACTAAACCCTGCTGGAAACTTGACAGCAGCGTTGACAGCTCCCATTATAAACCCAACTTCCTTCCTATCGATGATACCACAAAGGAAAATGCCGCCAAAAAAGCCCAAGGAGACCCTAGCAATGACAGCCTCCACCTCAACTCTGGTCATAACAGAGTCATGAACACTTCTGGTGGCAGAGTTCATATAAAACTGAACAAATAGGACACTGCGTAAGGCACCCAAAATATACAAGCAACTCATACTCAATGCTTGCAGTAGCGGAGGAGCCCCACAAATCTACCTTTGAAGCACTGACTGCCAAACGATGGGCAGAGTCTCCAACACTAACAACACCCACAACCAGGCAAACAACAACAAAAACAACGACAGGGCCCTCCATATCACATACCTCCCTACAAACCTCAGTAGGGCCTCTATCACCACTGCTGGCCAAACCAGAAAACCTTATGGCAGAGGAGGCTCCAACAACTGGCGCGCAGTCAACTACATCCTCTGCATCAACCATCATGACTAAATCTTTCCTGGAAACCCTAGTTCCTCCTTGCGTGCATTCTGCATCATGCATCATCTTCCTCTGCGGGTTCATCATCTCTGAAACCCTAACTCTTCAGCCTCCTCTGCTCTCCATCCATTTCCCTTGTTAGGCTATTCTTATAACAAATGTTACTACATGGTATGAATTTCAATTCATCGTTTTGATACTAAAATTATGATTAAATTGGATAATAGTAGCATCAAAAGGATCGATACACTTAATCAGCTAGTTTAAATAAAGTAACATTTGGAATGCATGAATTGCAGGTAAAATGTGTTGTTTTTGACAAGACTGGCACCCTTACTATCGGAAGACCAGTGGTGGTAGGGACCAAGCTCTTTGTGAACCTAAATCTGAGAGAATTCTGTGAAATGGCGGCTGCTACTGAGGTAACGCTTTACTCTCTTGCACTGCATCTCTGTATTGCTGCTTACTTATATTCACCCACAACATTCATTAGGGTCCTCGCAAAATTTCTTTTTGTTAATGAAAAACATTGGGAACTTGAGATCTTTAAAGCTGGGAGAGATTATATTCATAGGATCCTTGAAATGAGAGAGAAATAATAGCGAGGACTTAGTTTCAGGCTCCAGGTCTCTAGTCTCAATTTTTTTCCTGATTTAATTTTATGCAGGTCAACAGTGAGCATCCTCTGGCACATGCAGTAGTAGAGCATACACGGAAATTTAGAACCAAACATGGGCTTGACCAAGGATTTCTTTTTGAAGCACATGATTTTCAAGCTCTTCCAGGGAAAGGCGTGCATGCAACCATTCTTGATAAAGAAATACTGATTGGAAACAGAAAACTAATGGCTGATTCAGATATCAAGCTTTCTCCTGAGGTCGAAGAGCACTTACTGGAGACTGAGCAGCTTGCAAAAACATGTGTTTTAGTGGCGATAGATAAACAAATTGCAGGTACATTTGCGGTGGCAGATCCAGTGAAACCAGAAGCTGAAACTGTGGTCTCCATTCTGAAGTCCATGGGAATTACTAGCATAATGGTCACAGGAGATAACTGGGGTGTAGCAAATTCAATTGCAAGAGAGGTTGGAATTGAGACGGTTTTTGCTGAAACTGAACCTTTAGGCAAAGCTGACATAGTCAAAGAGCTCCAAGTATTCATTTTACTCCTTTGTCACTATTTGTATTACAAATCTTTATATAAGTTTGGTTTCTTACAATCACAAAACACAACTATTTTGTTATTGTGGCCAAGATTAGTGTGAACATTTTCTAACGAATATTGAAACACTTGTGATCAGTAGTTCTATGTAAATTAAAAGCCTCACAAAATGAATGCAAATATCATACAGCATTTACATGGCATGTTTTTGCATTTTCCCTTCAAGCGTATGAGAGTATATCTTCTGTGATTAGCTTCCTGATTTTGATCTAGCAATTGCCCGCCAGTAAGATTACAGGCAAGAATTGTTGGCAATCAAAATCAGCTAATATTTAGGAGTACAATGGAAGATAATCAAATTCTATTTGTTCATATTCTCTGGTAAATATCAGCAAACTTTTAGCCTGTTACCTATATTAGAAACATCTCCCAAGACAGTTAACATTATCAAAATACAATTACAAAACAATTACAATCATGAAATTTCCACAGTCCATATTGATTGTTAGCCAATCTTTAACAATTAAAATCATGAAATTTCTACAGTCCATTTTGATTGTTAGCCAATGTTTTTCTGATTCGACTGTGTAGGTTTTTGTTTCCAAATCTATATGGTCAAATCCAAGTAAACATTGGCTAACAATTACAAAACATTCATTTATAGTTGGTAAATCCTATTCGACCTGGTTTTACTTTTTACTGTTGTAGAATTCTCCAGCCGCTGGGGTTGTGTCCAAGCTGGTGTATCACAGCGTTTTCGTCCTGAAATTGCTGTAGCCGTTTCTTGCAAAGAACATACAGAGAAAAATGATTGATTGAATAGAATGCCCTCTCTTCTCATGCGATTTCTTTTAATAAACCCCCTATGCCTAAAAAAAACAAATTCTTACTTTCTTCCCCCCCAAAAGGACCAACCGATGGCAAGTTACTAAAATACACAAACATGTCTTGTTGAGGAAGCAACATATCAGGTCGATGCAATGTAAAAGTGGCCCCATGCCACATGCCTGAAAATTAGGAACTTAATTGATTCAGAAAACAACTCGTCCCCTTTATTAGCTTATTGCATTAGCCTTTGGGGACTTAACGAAAAGAAGGCTTAGCAATTTATTATTTAGTAATAAAATTTTCTAAATGAGAGGGGACATTACAGTCCTCCCTTCCCCAGATTGCTGGTCCACTAGCAATTGCAAATTACGATGCTGCAGAATCTCTTTGCCTTCTCATTGCAACATCCTCAATAGGTAAATCCTTCCATTTAATCAGATATTCCCGGATCATTTTATTTCTCAACGTCCTCTCCCTCCAATCAGCAATACCTTCGGGCACTAGTACCAATTTCCCTTCTTCATCCAACAGGGGTAGCTTTGGTGAAGCAACTGTATGTTGACCCAATGCCTTCCTTAGGCAAGAAACATGGAAGATGTTATGAATCTTACTTCCTTCGAGAAGATCCAGCTCATACACAACCTCACCAATCTTCCTCAGGATTTTGTATGGCCCATAAAAACGTGGCTTTAGTTTTTCCGCGCCATGACTCTTCAATGAAGATTGCTTGTATGTGTTAGATGCTTAATTGGAGATGGATTGCACAACTTATACAGATTCAACAGGATTGCATAATACTAGAGATAAATGAAATACAACAATAGCATGAATAACATAGAATCACATTGCACCATAAATGACAGAATGATATATATTCCATAGCATAATAGTTCCAACATTAACCACCACCTTCACTTGTTCCGAACTCCCTACAAATAGATGCAACACGGCTGGTTAAGTCTCCAACCGTCACCAACTGATGACACAGTTGACACCCTTTCTGAACAATGTTTTATTACATTAACTAACACAAAGTCTTATTTAACTATTCCTGGCATAATTGTCGCCTACAGTATGGTTGTAGATGCAAGAAAACCAAGTCCCCAACCTGAAATGTTCTCTCAACCCTATGCTTGTCTGCATACATTTTTTGTTGATTCTGGGCATGCTGAATGTTATCTTTCAATCTCCTGAGGATATCCTGATAACTCTGAATTGTCTCTCTTGCACGGGGGACCTTATTGTCATCGAATGCCAAATCTACAAATGACAAGTGTCATACCTGTACAATGCCCTAAATGGAGACATGCCAATTGCCATATGAAAGGTGGTATTGTAACAATACTTGCCTAGGTGAAGCCATTTAACCCAAGTACGTTGCTACCCCGAAACATAATTTCTGAGGTAGCCCTCAATCCACTTGTTTACAATTTTAGTTCGCCCATCCATTTGAGGATGGTAACTGGTGCCTGGTGTCAATTCTGTCCCTGCCAAGTAGAACAATTCTTGTGAAAACATGTTGATGAATTTGTTGTCCCAATCACTAACAATGGTCTTAAGTCGACCATGCAATCTGAACACCTCTCTAAAAAATAACTCCGCAACCTGAGGTGTTGAAAAATCTGTAGCAATGGTGAAGAAATGGGAATATTTTGTCAACTTGTCCACAACTACAAAGATACAATCTTTCCCCTGAACTTGTGGAAGACCTGTGATAAAATCCATTAATATTCCTTCCCACTTCTGCTCAGGTATCAAAAGTGGTTGTAGAAGGCCTGCAGGGAATATTTGTTTTGACTTGTTTTGTTGGCAAGTCGGGTACTCTCTAACATGCTGTAGCACATCATCTTTCAAACCCTTCTAGGTAAACCTCTCATGAATCTGGCGATAGGTTTTGAAGAAACCTGAGTGTCCTGCTAATGGTGCATCGTGTAGTGCTCTCAAAATCCTAGCCTTCAACTTGGAATTTGGTACAAGATAAATTTTGTCCTTGTAATATATAATACCATTCATTACTGTGTTAGAGCTTTTTCTTGTTTGACCTTTTCTAAGCATCAATGCTTGACTCTATGATTTCCAAGACTTGAATCAAACAAGGAAAAGTATAATTGATGAGGATTTAATCCTCCTTCTTTGAGCTCCACAGACTCAAGCGGGTGTACCTTATACAATTTACTGCTTCTCAGTAGATGTAACAGTGGATCAAGGGTTTACACTAATTTGTCCCTGTCTTTTACTGCAACAACTGATAACATATTCTACAAATGAGTAGAACCAATCTTATACAGAGCTTAACAAGCCACGCCATGAACTTGACAAGAGCAACTACCAGTGACATAATGATTCTCATCCTTCTTCTATTTGAGTTCTAGACTCAGGCAGGCTGACCTAATGATTCTCTCCAAGGAATCGATAAAATTACTTGTATTTTCCAATACAAATGATAAACATCTATGTTCTTAATAACAGAAATATAAAGGATTGTTTAGATTTAATGTTGATGATGATAACTACTAATCGAAATCTAGACCAATGCCTAATCCAGGGCAAAGAGTCAATTGAGATATACATTCACAAAAATTACTTAATGGAAACACACATGAAACTCAGATGAGATGCCTTACAAACCACCTTCTCATTCCCACACCCTTGTATCAGACTCTTACACTAATATTTAGTCCTCTGAAACTACTTGTAAGATTTACTCCCTCCTTGAAAGAAACTCAAAAATAATTTCACAGTTACCTTGTAACCAGTATATTTAAAATGCCTTACAGATTAAATACACAAGAACATAAACATAAATACAAGAAGACATCAAAGATATGAAACAGGAACTTCCATTGTATTTTATTAAAATATTTCTGCTTAGTACATTCAGAATGACAAAAAGCTTGAAACTAGATAAAATTCAAAAGTTTGCCTCGCAAGTGTGAATTCACCGTCATTTACAATATCATACATCTTGCTATTTATAGTAAGCACTAGCCATCTTGGAATCCTTAAAGAGAAAGGATGCAACAAGCTTCGGATGGCTAGGCAAAACCTAAAAAGTGCTAAAAGACAAAATCAATTACATTTTCAGTCGGTGGAAGAAAACACTTGAGTAGCTGATTTGAAATCATTCCAAATCCTTCACAGTTGGCACCTTTGTCCGTAGATATTCTGGGTAACCTCTTGAGGTTGTTATGAGACCTAGTGACCGCCAATACAGGCTAACTTACACTAGTCTTGATGATGATTACCCTCCCTGTGCTCATTGATCAGGTGCCAAGTGTCACTTTACTCTTCATCTATCACGTCCAAGTCAATTGTTGCTGGTTTCTTTTTCTTTGGCTTGGTGATATTATCCCAAAGTGTAACTTCTTCTTCTGAGGGCCAATTGAAACCTTGTAAGCTCTGCAATTGCTTCACTTGCCTTTCCCACCTGGCATCAGTGATAGCCTTGACATCTACAACAAACTTTACAAAGTTTGTTTCTACTTTGAAGGCTTCATCCAAGGCTTTATTGAACCTGTCCATGTCTAGGACATTATCATTTGTCAGAAATGCCTCTTTCTTAGGCAATAAAGTATCAAACTCTTTTCTCCACTCCTCGACCGACTTGATCTTATCATCTTCCCCTTTGATAGGAGGGATAAACATACTAAAATCAGGGCCAAACATACTGACCCTTGCTTGAATCTGATTTGCTTTGCCTTTGAAGAATGACAATGATGTACTAATCTCCTCAATCATCTCCCCAACTTGCCATACTACCTCTGGAAGATCTGTCCTGTGTGGCTGTAATGCCTCTAGCCTTTCAAAAAGGGATCCTCTGCTTGACTATGTACTAAACAATGGGTCCAAAATTGCTATTTGGCCCTTCACCTCTGTTTCTAAGTCAGGCAGTCTATTGTATGCCTCGTGCACTAGGTCCACCTTTCCTTTCAGGATATCTATGCTATGCTGCAAGATATTCAACAATGCAGCTAGAGCTACATCATTCTTGTCCTTGTCCTCATGCTTTGTTCTCTGTGGAAGGTCTCTAGTGTCATCAGTTTGAACAGATGCAACTTCTTTGGCTGGAGTGGGAAGAGCTTTAGGGGCCTCTTGCAATTGCTTATTCAGAGCTTCTACTTGCCCTTCTAATACCTTGATCTACATCAAGCATTTTTCTCTGTCCTTAACCACAACAATTGACTCATTAAAGAGCCTTTTATATCTGTTTGATAACTGCTATGTTTTTGCCTCACTTAGATGAGCAAAGTGAGTAACAGCCTGAGAGATCTCTAGATCAGAAGTGTTATGGACAGTCCATATAATCTTGTCTTCATCCATTTTCTCTTCAACACTAACCAGAGATGAATTTTGTGTTTTTGGAGCCAAGGACCACATAGCTAAGGTCTGGGATCTTGGATCATATCCACACCCTCTAATCATCTCCCCCACTTGGGTCTTAGAGGACAATTTAGCATCTCGATGCTTCCTGATTTGATCAATGATGAAGGCAGAGGCTAAATCCCAACCAGGCACAAGTAGCATTCCACTAGACTTTACCAATTGTCTAGCCTCCTCTGGTGAAATGGTCTCTGTTTCAGGGTCATAGGCTTTCAAAGCCTGCAAAGCTTCACTCTCCACAGTACCGTCTTCTGTTAACTGCAACTGAGATCCAACTTCTTGTTGCTTTCTCCAGATGAGGAAGTTTTTGAACTCATCAGTCTTGACAAATGCATCATCACTTAGGAATTGTTCTTGATGGAGTTCTCTTTCATCCTGGCATAGTTGGAGGGGCAATTCCACTTCCTCTTGGATGTCCTCCTTTTTCTTGCCCTCTCTGATATGTTTCCTTAATTGGTGATGGTACTGCCTATCACCAGTGATCAGGGCACTCACTCTGTCCTTTTTCTTCCCTTGTGTCTCTGTCTGAGAGGGCTCTCCCTGTTCTATTCTTTGTTTCTTCTTTGGGGGCTCACTTGTTACCTCAGTGTCATGGGCCTCTGTGCTTTGCTCAATACTAGGTGGCTGGTTCATGTGAGGAGGGCTATATACTGGATATCCTCCCTCACTATCTTCATCATATTCTGAAGATGGATGCTTTTCAGGGCCCCTTTGTTTTTCCTCTCTGATTTTCCAATTGATTATACAAAGTATGATACATTTCAATCATCTTTGTGAGTCTTGCCAAATAAGGCATTCCTGGGAAGAAAACTCGAAAAGGAATCACTGCCTTTTTCATCTCCTTCTCTAGGTAAATCAGATCCTCATACTTTGCAGCTCTGTTTGCTGCCTCTTCATCTTCTAGGACATTTCTGATTACATCTTCATCATCACACCCTTCATGTTCCCTGATGGCAGCGACACTTGGGGTTAACAGTTTCTTGGCACTTTTGATGAAACCCTCAGGGTCTACATATCTGTATAAGGCCATACTCGTTTTGAATTGCCCTAACCACTTGTTCACTGCCTTCATGGCCCTCTTCCCAATAGTAAAGTCAACAACCATGAACTGCTTGGGTGTAAAAGTACCTTTCCTATGAGGGGCCAAGTGCTCCTTGTCTGTCCACATAAGTGTTGATGTGCGTTTTATGACCCACCAAACAGTAGAACAAAACACCGAGGTATCTTATCCTCTCTTGATCAAAGTTTCGTATATGCTAAGATTGCGAGAAGATCATATAGGTCACTCCAAGGTTCCTTTCGTGTCAGTTCTTGACCATGGATAAGCTTAGTGGTAAATGTGATTTGCTGAATATCACAAGGGGCCTTACGTTTCAGTCTTAAGATTTGCAATGAAACACCCTTTTGGAATTTTTTGAATATGCGGAAAGCAAAAGGAAGTAGGGTTCAAAAGTTTTAATTTACTCGTAAGGGCAATGATAACAATGGTCAATACTTTGGTGGACAAATTCCCAATAACCAGGTTCCGCTTCGCCAAGTTATACTACAACTACACGAGAACCGGTGCAATCTTCAAGGTTTATGCAGA
>MU227225.1:603928-619755 GCA_018584345.1 Thuja plicata
ATTTCATCATCCCGGGATATGAAGACAATACTAGGCGTGAATCAGTGTTCCCCATGTTATTTCTGATTCCTTATGTGGGCATGCATATCCCCATGGAGTGTGATTCTCTTTTATTCGAGCACTTTACCTGTATGATTTTGTGCTGGGGTGCGAATCAGGAGAATCCATGGTGTTTGAGAATTCCATTTTTAATGTGAAAGTGTGCCCGCTTGCTATGGGTTTTCATTTGCTTTGAAAACATGTCTCTTTTGTCTTGTTCAGGTGTCAAGTCACACCAGAGTGCCCCGCGATGGATCCTCTTCTAATTTTATTCGGAACTGCTCTCTCCATGGTCACGACCGAAACTCGTCACTTCATATCCAAAACTGGAAGGAAAAAGGAGATGCAATCAGAGCTACTGAGACAAAGCCCAAAAAAGGGGGCAAGCAAGCTAAAAGAGACAGGGGTCCCATAAGAAATGGGCGAGTTGTGAAAACGTCACAGCAATAAGTTGCCAAATAAATTCCATCAATGCAACCCTTGGAGCCACATACTTTGGAAGTATATGTGGAGGCTGGGAACAACCATAAACCCTAATCAAAGTATAGGTCTTTTGACAATAAAAATCTCCCCAATTGTGGTCTCTTGGCCATTTATCCACATATTCACAAGGTCTCAGTCTTCAGAAGCCTAAGCACCTTGATTGTCAGCCTAGTCACATTAGCACCCAACAAGGTTAAAATTGGATATACAACCCAATTCTGAAAGCCACATAATTCATTCTCATTGGAAGTATAATTCCAAACCCTAATCCATAATTGTACAAGGTTTGGCTGGCCTTGGAAAAGCGTCCTAGGTCTCAAAAACTCTGTATCCATGTTGTCTATATTGAAGTATAGAATTAGGTGCATTAGAATTGAATAATGCATAAATTTTGGGCTTTCCTTCTTTTGGATACTTATGAGGCCTTCATGTATCCTATCAATAACATACTGGATGTATTCCAAGTCAGTATTAACATGGGAGTTTTGGATGTCTAGGATGATCATCAATAAATCTGTAGGTAACCTCTCCATGTGCCCATCAATGCCCAACACTCTGCATAGCCCATAAGCTAGGTACTTCATATAAAAGTTCAGATCCTTGAACTCATATGGTCCATCTTTTGAATTGGGTAGTGGGGCTATATAGTTTTTATTTGACCTAGGCACATGAGCTTGGATCAAATTCTTTACCAAATTGATCTCCCTGGCAAATTTGGCTTTTAATTTTGTTAGGTCAATTTCAGTTGTAGAGGGATGGTAAATACCAAAGACTCTCATAAAAGAAGCCCTATCCAAGATAACTAAGGCTGATTCATCACGTTTCCTAATAGTTTTGGAAACAGTAGCATATCTTCTAGGCAATTCAATCGACAAATCTACATCTAGGAAGACGTGCTACTTCTAGCCAATTCAATCAACAAATCTACATCTAGGAAGACATCTGGAACAATCAACTTGGCTAAACCTAATGTCCAAGGGTTTGATATAGGGAGTTGCCTATCCTTATTATTATAAAAGTAATTGAACAAGTGATAACCAGAGCACTTGGGGCTGATTGGGTCTCTACATTTTGATAAGAAATCAGTGAAGGATTCATCATCTACCTTTTTATTTTGATTGGTTCCAGGAAGCAGAGCCACAGACTCTTCTGAGTAGTTCCTTTTCCCTTTCTGTTCCTCTTCTGCATCCTTGCTTCCTCCACTGGCTAAAACCGTGCTTGATCCTGCTTGACTGATCCTGCTTGACTCATCTTTACTTGTTTTGGATTATCTTTCTCTCTAGAACATGCCTCTTTTCACAATCTCCTGCAACTTATGCAATTTTTGCTCATGTTAGGGGACTTTTAGAGAGACTTGTAATATATAATACCATTCATTACCAAATACTTGTCGTCTTGTTCTTTGCCATCAATAAAATTAGAGGCAAATGTATACTTCGCATATTCTGACAATAGTGAGATTTCCAATCGGCTGAAATCTGAGTGAGAGAGCAGAGTGCTGGTTTCCTGGATAAAGCATCAGCAACAACATTCTTCTTGCCCTTGATATACTCAACATCAAAGTCGTAAGCCTGAATCTTACTCACCCACTTTTGTTGCTTCTCATTTAGGTCCTACCCTAGAAAGTACTTGAGATTATTGTAGTCTGTTCGGACCCCAAATTTGGATCCCACTAGGTATCGTCTGAACTTGGCAAACACATGCATAACTGCTAGCACCTCCTTATCATATGTGGAATACAATCTCTTTGGATCTCCGAGTTTCCTGCTGTCGAATGCAACAGGGTACTTGTTCTGCATCGGAACTGCACCAATCTCCTGTTTCGATGCATCACACTCAATGACAAATGGTTGTGTGAATTCAGGTAGTGCCAATATTGGGCATGTGCTCATGACTTCCTTGAGTTTGTCAAATGTAACTTGCGCCTCACTAGACCGCTAGAACACCCCCTTCTTAGCAAGATTTGTCAAGGGTGATGCCAACTGTGGGAACCCTCGCACAAACTTCTTGTAATAACAACACACACCCAAGAATCATCTCAATTCAGATATGTTCTTCGGAGGCGACCAATCTAGAATTGCCTGAATTTTCTCTTGGTGTACCTTAACACCATCAACTCCAATGACATGTCCCAGGTAGAGAATCTTTGTAATCCCGAACTCACATTTGGAAGCCTTTGCAAATAGTGATTGTCTCCATGATGCCCAAAACTACATCCAAATGCTGCAAATGTTCCTCCCACGTCTTGTTGTATATCAAGATATCATAAAAAACACAGAACAAACTTATGCAATTGCTCATGGAAAGTATGGTTCATGTAAGACTAAAATGTTGCTAGTGCATTTGTAAGTCCAACGGGCATGACCAAGACCTCAAAGTGCCTATAGTGGCAATGGAAAGCAATCCTCTGTAATATTCTTTCGGGACACTAATATGATGATAACCTGAACAAAGATCAATTTTGGAAAAATATGTAGTCCCATGTAGCTCATCCAAAAGCTCATCGATCCTGGGATTGGGGAACCTATTTTTTATGGTCTTTTTGTTCAAGACTCTGTAATATATGCACATGCGTAATGTCCCATCCTTTTTCTTCACCAATACATTTGAAGAAGAAAAGGGAATAGAGCTAGGACATATGTGTCCCAGTTTCAGTAATTCCTTGATTGTCTTTTCAATTTCCTCCTTAAAATGATGTGGGTGTCTGTAGGGTGTGGTAATAATCGGCTTTGCACCCTCCTCAACCTCAATGACATGCTCGAACCCACGATCAAGTGGACAAACAAGAGGAATATCTCCAAACACTGCACTATGCTTCTCCAACACTATTTGGATATCTATGTGATACTCTGGCTCACTATTGATAGAAGATTTGTTGGATACAAAACACTGGGCTATCCATTCTACATCATTATGTATGAATAAAGCTTTCATCCTCCTTGCTGAAACCACTCGCAGATCGCCATCTATCATAGCCTTAAGCACAGTTTTCTTACCGTCAACCATGAATTCCAACTGCATCTGTTTGAAGTCTTGAACATATCGTTCAAGTGACTCTAACCAGTGTACCCCTAATATAGCATCCACATTCCTTAACCCAAGCACATAAAAATCACTCGTCAATGTGTACTCTCCAATATGTATATTCAGCTATGGCACAACTCGGTTGCAACTTAATGGAAAACCATCTGCAACAATAACACTGAATCCAAGGAGCTCCTCAACCTGTAGTGCACGTTTGCTTACCAATCCCTCATCAATAAAATTGTGTTTAGCTCTACTGTCCACTAAACATACCATCCTTTGTCCTTTAAGGACACCTTTCAGCCGGAAAGGACGGCTGCGAGGTACTCTAGATAAAGTGGTAATGCGTGGAGTCTCTCTTACTATAGTATCTTCCAACTCAATCTGTTGAGGCTGAACCTCTTGTGCAACATCCTCATCAATGTTGTCTTCTTGCTCATTCTGTTCCTCACCATCAGAATGGACTTCTATCAAATGTACCCTGCCTTTTCTAAGCCAACGATGACTAGGTTCCCATGGTTCTTTGCAAGAGACATAATTTCCTCCTTAGTTCATTTCGTGTCTCTTGCTCAATTTAGGAAGGTATGTTTCTTTGCTGATTGAAACTCATGTTCTTTTGCTGATTTGAACTTTTCTTGTCAAGTTTGTGGCTGGTAGGAAGGTGTGACTTCTAAGTCCATGGCTAACCCAATAACATCATCTAATGAACTAGGCCTATGAGCCTTAACCAAACCTTTTAATTTGTCACTTAAAACTTCAACAAAGAGCATTGTGACTCTTTTTTGAGGCATATTAGGGACCATTATGATTTTATTTTGAAATTCATTTATGTAAGACTCCAGATGTCCTACTTTCTTAAGTTGTACAAGTTCCCTGTAATAGACCTTTGTCTTTCCGGTCAAAGCGAGTAACCAGCCTTTTGACAAACTCTTCATAAGAATGAACCATGGCATGATCCTGGGAGACAAGTCCGCGGTGCCACCAATCGTATGCTACTCCCTCTAGGTGCATGGTAGCAAATTGAATCACCTTTTCTTCTTCCATGGGCTTGAGTGCCAAAAAATTGTCCAACAGTCAACTTGCCAAGCTTGTTCTAGCTTGTTCTCTAGGCCTCCTATCTTGCCATTCTAGATGATTCCTAGCTTTGTCCTTACGCTGGTTCATGAACTGATGTAAATTCATCAGCTGCCTTACATCATCTGGAAGTTGCATGTATTCATCTCGAGCCACCATAATATCATCTGCGATGTGTGTCTCTTCTACCTCAACCTCAGGAATTGGTTCTCTTTCAACTGGACGAGGTAAAAAAGTGGGACGCAATGGTCGATCAGACATTGTATCCGCTGTTCTTGCAACGTTAGAGGCTGCTCTATCTTGGTTCTCATTCTCGGCTTCACTTTTGCCGTGTCGACTGCTGGACCTTCCCAACCTCGAATGTCCAACTCTCATTTGTCCCATTGCTGTGATCATGTGATCCTGGAGTTGTTGCAACATTTGTTGTTGCTGTTGCAACTGTAGCTGCTGCTGTTGGGCAAAAATTGTCAGGAAATTGTCAAGTTGTTTTTTAATTCCCTTGGCGGGTTTCCACCTCTTCTTTCACCCATCTCTATTTCAACTGGGTTATATTGAGCTTCTTCTTGTTGGTCCGACCTACTTCTGGTGTTGTATCTGTAAGGCTGAGATCCTCTAGAGTGTATATGACCACTTTACGCTGTCCTAAGTGATATGCACGGAAAAAGCAAACCTGCAACTTAAAAAGAGGACCTGCAATTGAAACCCTCAGAGGCTGGCAGGGTTGTGGCTCTAATACCACTATAAAGACCTTTACCAGGTCGAATAAGCTTCAATCTTTTTTTTTGATCAACAATTAGTTATTTAATTCGACAAAAATATTCCAGACAATGATGTGATAACCAAGATGGTATTGTAATAAAATTCTCAAGAGTTTCAGAATGAAAAACTAGTTATTTTACGAATTGATTATAGCAGATAGGAGGAAGAGTATTTATTACAAACTTGTTTAATGCTTTTCCCAATTTCTTAACCAGATTTGTTGCATGTCGAGTTCCATAGAGCCTGCTGCAGTTTCCTCTTTATTTGCCAAATTCTGGTGAATATAGACACATGGCCTCCTGAATTCTTTAAGTGTCCAATTCAACTTGCTGAGTGATCAATACTGGAGCTGTTTGCTTGCAAATTGAACATTGATTCAATCAGCAGACCAATCGCCATTCATACCTGAAAACTGTTGTAGAATTCTCTAGCCACTGGGGTTGCGTCCAAGCTGGTGTATCTCAGGGTTTTTGTCCTGAAATTTCTGTAGCCGTTTCTTGCAGAACATACAGAAAAAAATCATTGTTTGAATAGAATGCCCCCTCTTCTCATGCGATTTCTTTTTATAAACCCCCTACTCCTAAAAAAAACAGATTTTTTCTTTCTTCCCCCCCAAAAGGACCAACTGATGGCAAGTTACTAAAATACACAAACATGCCTTGTTGAGGAAGCAACAGATCAGGTCAATGGAATATAAAAGTGTCTTCACGCCTCATGACTGAAAATCAGGAACTTAAGTGATTCAGAAAACAACTCGTCCCCTTTATTAAATTATTGCCTTAGCCTAAGTGAAAAAGGGGTGGGTGGGCGCAAAAGGTTCCCATACCCCTTTACACAACCCTAAACCTTAAACAAAGGCATTAACACGTAAAACATAAAATTCCTTCAATTTGCCTTTTTGCATTTTGTGAAAAGACAGAAAGGGAACAACACTGAGAATACGAGAAATTTGAAACTACATCATTTGAGGTAAGTCTGCATCTGTTGTTCATTTTCAAAGATCAAGAATTTCCTGTTGTTGCACAGGAGATCCTACTTGCTGCACAAGATATTCATGTTACCATACAATAGTTTCTAGTTGTTGTGCAAGAGTTCCTAGCTGCGGTGCAAGACATTCCAGTTGCTGTGCAAGAGATTCTAGTTCCCGCACAAGGATTTTAGTGGCTACATAAGAGATTGCTTTGCCGTGAAAAGTAATAACTTTGGCATTCAAGTTTATTTCTTGCCACAAGGTATTCCTTTGACTGCACAAGCAATCTCCTTGTTACACCTGTCGCCCTTTGCAATCTCTTTCTTCTGCCATGCAGGGAAAACGTTCTTTGTGATACTATTCTGAAAATCAAAAGTGCGTTGAGAGTTAAAAGATTCCCATTACTGTTTTGATAAATTTAACAAGTTTCTTTGATTGCAGTCATTTGTTCTTTACTGTTTTCTACTAATCCCTATTACATCTATTTTATCATTTTGATACTCAGCTCTAGGAAATATTTGTGAGCTTGCATACACTTTGCAAGACACCTGGTATAAACCAATGTTCTTGGATCTCAAATTATATTTAGTGTCCAACAATTGTTGTATAAACAATAAATTAATAATATGTATGCACATTGACAATGAAAGCAATGGAATTTTGTTAATTGTGTGAAATATCTCATATGAGTTCTCAATTTAGCTCTAATGTTATGTTATATGATTCTATAACATATCTAATGAATGCCGTAACTATGAATAAATGAATTTCAAATTTTCTACATTTTGGAAGTTTTCCCTAGTTATTTAATTGCTGTCCCTACCATCCTGGACTGCTCCTCACCATCTCTTGTCATTTTCGTCCTGGAAACTCCATGGAACATAGAACAAATTAAAAAAACTGACTTTAAGGGACAACAGTTATCTTCAAAACCTTTTGTAGAATAAGTTTGAAGATTTCAATAACCTTCAAAACGCTATCCTTATCAATCATGAAAAGATGGGATACTAGTTTGTATCTTAAATAGAATTTGCTTCTAAATTTCCGTGTCAGAAAATCATCTCTCCCTGTTGCATCTGACTTTCATATCACAGACCTTTCCAAAACGATGCTTGATTGCAATTTTTGAATTCATTTCCTTATTGGAAACAAAGCAATTTCATATTACTACAAAAAATTTAAAAAATAGTGAGTAAATGTAAAGCTGTTTACATCGTGTTTTTTATGCTTTTGGTACAGATGAAAGGAATGACAGTAGCAATGGTTGGCGATGGCATAAATGACTCTCCAGCTTTGGTGGCAGCAAATGTTGGAATGGCCATAGGCGCTGGAACAGATGTTGCAATTGAGGCTGCAGACATTGTTTTGATGAAAAGCAACCTGGAAGATGTGATCACTGCAATAGACTTAGCAAAGAAAACAATCTCCCGCATCCATCTCAACTATGTCTGGGCTTTAGGGTACAATCTTATGGGAATTCCTATTGCTGCAGGTGTGCTGTTTCCTTTCACCGGCATCCGTCTTCCTCCTTGGCTTGCAGGTGCATGTATGGCTGCATCTTCAGTCAGTGTCGTATGCTCTTCACTTCTTCTTCAATCCTACAAAAAGCCTAAGGAGATCAGGTCTTTGCAAAAAGAAATAACACCCCACAATTACTATTTACAATGAAAAGTTAAACTTAATACTAATGGATGGACAGGAATCCTGGAAAACTTCAAAACCTAGAACAATTATGTGAGTTTAGACAGCATCCTCCTATGGTCTGATGCTCTATATGGTCCCTAATCTTTAAAGTGCTGTGTAGAATTTAAATCAGTAGCACAGTAGCTGTTTAAATATTTTAAATGCAAAGAAAACCATTGCAACAGCATATTGAATGTTACTCCAATAATAACATTTTGGATTGCTATGGAACTGATACAGTTAGTAGTGAAAAATATGGGGGCCAGTAGTACATATTTATTAATATCAATTTTCCAGATCCCTAGAATCGTATCAGTTGTCAAAATGAGGACAGTGATCTCATTATTTTTTAATGTAACAGGTTGCTTATCAAATATAGTAAGGGACTTTTAAAATTACCACTGCTTCTGAGTCGTAGTTGTTTCACAGGAGTAACATTAATTTTTTAGGAATTTCCGTTTTTTCCATTCCAGTGATATGTCTTGTGTCATTAGGTAAATGACAGTAAATAATATATACTTCTCTATATGGTCATCTTTATTCTCTGTGGTAGGAAATCAAATAACTTTTTACCAGAAAATCTAATAATTTTGAAGATTTTATCCAAAGGACTGTTTCGTTAGCTTCATTTACTTGTACTCAAACTTGCTTCTATTAACCAGATTATCCCATGCTTTCTTCAGGTAAGTTTGTATTAATTCATGCTGATCAACACATTTTGAAACTATGAAATAAAATTATATATATTTATAATTTGCTATGAAGATAACAGTTCCGAATATGAAACACTCCTGACTTCTTTGGAGCTGCAGCCACATTAGACTTTCGTATATTTAACAGGATAAACAATAAAAGAAAGGAAGCAAAGAAGCAATAATCTGCAAAAAATTGTGATTATACCCGATTAATCTCAAATCTCAGCCGATTTTCTCCGTAAAAAAATTCCGATTCATGCAAAAATTGTTGACCCAATTTTCAATGCCGTTTTAAGTTTAAAATACAATAATATTCATGTTAAAATCTTAATAAATGGCAAAAGAATGTGAAAAATTTGCTGCAAAAATCTGCAAAAGCCTAGAGAAACTCACGAAATTGCCGAATCACTCAGAAATAGGGTCGATTCCAAGACAAAATCAAAGTCACTGCGGAATTGGCATGGAAACAATTTGTTATTTTGTACTGAGTTTTGTTTCCGACCTTTGGAAAACCCTAAATAGAGGAACGGGAGGAGCAATGGTGGCCATCAACCGAATTTGAAAACGCCTCAATCATCCTAAATTGCCAAAACCAGTGGTTTGCTGATTTTTTACTTCAACTAAACAAATGTCTTTTATTGAATTCTACGCCATATAGAGGACTTACCAATTGCCATTATGGAATATAAAGCATTGCGATTGTAGAACTTGATTTGATAAGCTTTCTCAAATGTTGAACTACGCCTACAAAACTCCTTGCGTCAATTGCAATGAAATTCTTTGATCACTTCAAAATGGCTTCCACTTTTACTAAATTCCTAACAATAGCTAGATTGCTGTCTGATAAATTTTGATATCAGTTACTATAGACTTGGTTAATATTTAATCTCAGAATTAGACAACTATTTGGTGACTGCCCTCTTAAAAAGTCCGATAAATTTTGATCTCAGTTACTTCATAGACTACTAATATTTGATCTCAGACTTCGACAACTATTTGGTGATTGCCCTCTTAAAAAGTTAATTGAATATTTGTCTATGTTATCAGCAATATGAATATAAAGTTAAACAATAAAATCTATTTTCTACAATTCATTTTGATCTCAGTTATTTCATAGACTTAGCTATATTTTGATCTCAGACTTAGACAACTATTTGGTGACTGCCCTCTTAAAAAGTTAACTGAATATGTGCCTATGTAATCAGTTATATGAATATAAACGGCAAAATCTATTTTCTACAATTCAAGGGTTAAACTCTATTTTATTTGCTCTCTATATCTCTCTGCTATAGAAATGCACTTCAGTTTTCAAAAAAATATCGTCTCTTTTTCTACAATATTTTACGTTTTCTTGAAATCTGATTTTTTTCCGCATTTTTTGTGTCATAATTTTGGTTTGCCAATTTTTTCCCCAAACGATTTTTGCTGCTATGATTAAAAGTAAAAGGTGAAAAAGATTTCACGGAATGATAATGTTCATTCTTTTACTTGCTCTCATCTTTTATTGGATTTTCATTTCCTTCTAGCAATATCACCTTAGTTTTTGCTTTAAGTTGTCGGTATCAGGTTAGAAAATTCAGTTCAGTTTGGAAGGATGCGAAAATTTGGAAATCCAGAATTTTCAAAAGAGATAGGTAAAATTTCTGTAGGAATTAAAAATCTGTACCAAATCAGACGAATCTGTCAATGTTTTTTTTTTGGATCTGGCCGGATTAGGATGAATCTGGTAACAATGCTGTACATTTTGATAATGTCCCTTGTTCCTAAATCAATTGAGTGAATGAATAGGATAGGAGAGAAAACAAAACAGCAATAAGAAGCAATGATAAATGAAACCTTTTACTGTCCTAACAATAATTCTCAACGGACTTGAAGCAATAGATCATTTAATGATTTTTACGAAGACATAAATCTCATCTTTATTTCTGAACTGTATCTCTTATACATGGACTTTTTATTGCAGCTTATACCAAAGATACAAAGGTATTATTAATAATGTCTGTAGCCTCTTCAAAAATAGATTGTAGCTTCTAAAAGAGGCTACATTGTTCGCTCGTATGAAAAACAAGACTTGACTGTTGTTAACTAAAGCTAAACATAAAACAAACTACTCGTAATATATTTCTGAAAGCTAACAATCTAAAAATAACCTGCATATTTGAAGGGACATGCAGCACGGCGATGAATTTCATGATCAGCATGCAGTGCATGGTGGATGGCATGTAGATACAGCATCAGTTATTCATCAACATACACCCCCTTAATGCTTAGATGGCTCATACTCTCATCTCGAAGTGTCAAAAATTGAACTTTTCCAACTGCCTTGGTGAAGATATTTGCTAGCTGTTCTTGTGTCCTGATGTATTTCAATTCTATTTTCTTCTTTTGTACCAAATTTGAAATAAAATGATACTTCAAATCAAAATGTTGCCCTACTATGATGGACTGGATTTTTGGCTGATTTGATGGCACTCATGTTGTGACCAAACCATTGTAGACTAAATTTGCTTTCCAATTTCTTCTAGAACTTTTCGAAGCAATAGAGCTTGTGTATTTGCTAAGGTGACTGCAACGTACTTTGCTTTTGTGAATGAAAGGGCAACTATATTTTTCTTGTTTGAGCTTCAAGTAATAAAATCAGAGCCTCATCCAAACTACCACCTGTTGTGATGGACTGGATTTTTGGCTGATTGATGGCACTCATGTTGTCACCAAACCATTGTAGACTAAATTTGCTTTCCAATTTCTTCTAGAACTTTTCGAAGCAATAGAGCTTGTGTATTTGCTAAGGTGACTGCAACGTGCTATGCTTTTGTGAATGAAAGGGCAACTATATTTTTCTTGTTTGAGCTTCAAGTAATCAAACCAGAACCAAAAGAAAAACAATTACTAGATGTAGATTTATGGTCATCCAAACTACCACCTGTTGTGTTGTAAACACACACCCCATTGCAAATGGGGCCCCTCTTTTTTTTAGCTTAGTAACTTAATGTTTAGCTTAGTGTCCTTAGTTTTGCAACATTTTTGGGTTTCTTAGTCTCTTGGTTGTTAAGGAATGGGTGAGTCAAGTCAAGAATTCCTAGGTTGTAGTTTGAAATGAAGACTTTTCTATGGATCGAATCTTGGATGCAAAATCGGGATTTGAGGGGGATTTTCTATAGGAAATCTGCCTTTAGGTCAAGTTGCCCCTTTGATCTTGGCATAAGTTGTAGTGATGGTCAAAAGTTGAAAATCAATGACACCTCATAATCCTTTATGAAGTAAGGAATCAAAATTGTACTTAAGGGGATGGGGAATTGCAAGGTGAAAACATAAAAAATCCTTAATTAGACCAAAGAAATTCTGAGTTGAAATGAGAAAATTTAAGGCTAAAGGATAAGTTGTCCTTGTCTAATGTGAATTTCTGACCTAGGGAGTTGTCCATGTCAAGTGAAGAATCTCGCCTTGCTTATACTTGAAGACCCCTTGCATGAAAGATTAATTCCAAAATTAGAGCGAAAATCCCTGTTTGGGAAGGAATCCCAAGGATAGGAATTGAAAATCCTTATCAGAATGTGGAGTTTTTAAGTTTGAGCGTAAAAATCCTTAACAAAAAAGGAATTCCAAGAATAGAATGTGAAAATCCTTACACAAGGTGAGATTCTGATCATTTGTCCTTAAGGATGTCTGATTTCCGACCCACAATTCCTTTGGATATGAGAAAATCCGACCTTGCAATTCCTTGTCCTTAGTAAATTTCCGCCTTAAGAGGAAAAATTGGGGGAAACAAATTTCCAAGGAGAAAATGAGAAAATTCAAAAGGAAATACAAAATCCATATGAAAATATGAATTCCAAAAAGTTGAAAGGAGGAAATCCTTAATCAAGAAGAGGAAATCCTTAGTCAAAATGGAAAATGAAAAATGCTTACAAGCATGGAAATCCTGCTCAAAATCCTTAGCAACATGGAAATCCCGCTCAAAATCCTTAAGGAATTTGTGCCCACTTTCCCCTTGAACAATTAAAATCCGAAGTACAAAATTTTGCAAGGCAAGAAAAAATCAAAGTGGAAATCCTTAATGAGGATTAGCGATTTCGAGTTTGAGATGGACAATTCTAGTGAGATAAGCAAACAAATCCTAAAAGAAAGTGGGAATTCCAAAAGATCAAGTCAAAATCTTTAAACATTGGAAATTTCAAGTTTGAGATACATAAATCCTTGCAAAGTTGATGAATCTGCTCATGCTTGGAAGGAAAATCCTTAGAGATATGAAATTTCCACCCACCAAGTTGGGGAAAATCCTCAAACATATGAAAAATCCCGCCCAACAAGTGAAAGATCCTTAGACATCTCTCAAATCAACCAGCAATGATGTAAAATTCGCCCAGCAATAATGGAAATTCCTCAAACATAGAGAATTAACGCTCAGCTTTTGGAGTAAAATCCTTACAGGGAATTCGCGCCCGTGATTAGATTGATTTCAAACAATGCTAGTGAGATCGGCTAATATTGAAGTCCTCGTGACTTTTTAAAAAGGGCAAGATTAAATGCAATAATCTAGGGCGGCCCTCTATGCCAAGGGGTGCAACTTTAAACTTGGAGGCTATAAATAAGGAGTTCCTAACTTCCTTTTAAACACAATTCATATGCAAATCAAATTCGAACTAAGAGCAAATCCAACAGATAGAGGTGAAATTCAAAATTAAGGGCGGTTTGTTTAAGGATTAGAAGGAGAAATTTGATCAACACAAGGGCGATAAAGAGCTATCAGACTTCAATTGGAGCAGACCCCAGCGAAATAACCTGATTTCCAGAAGAGATGTGCGAATTTGAGCAGTCCAATGGCGAATTTCAATCAGAAAATGGTGAAATTTCCATGATGAAGGCCGAATTCAATTAAATGCAAGGGCGAATTCAAAGAAAATCAGAAGTGAACAACAGGAAGTGAATTTCTATCAAGCAAATCAGAATTTGAGGGTGATTCCAAACAGCAGATGTTAATTACATAATTGCCTAAGTATTGAGGAGAGGAAAGTAATCAGATTGAAGGCAAATTGCTGGTGGTAGCGATTTTAGTCAATCAAGGGCAGATTTTGGCGAGTTTTAGAGCAGTCAGATCAATTAAAAGAAGATTTTGTTTGAAATGGTGTGATGAGCTTGAGGTTTCAAACCTATCTTTATACCTTTCAAGCAAGGCAAATTTCAAGTATCATTCTTGTGAATGGATTTTATCTCTTCATGCATTGCTTGCACCCAAATCTCATTAATATGTCCATATTCAAAACATGATAGCTCAAAAATAGTCTTGGTAGTGAGTAAATAAAAATTTATTGAGACCTCGCCTCTTGGATTTTCTTCATGTGCTTGATTTGTAGTCCATTGATAGATGACACTTAATCTTCTAACCTTGTTGGACTTGGACTTAAAAGATAGACTAGCACTTGGAGTTAAAAGAATTAGATGAGGGGCTACTTGGTGGATTTGTAACACTTGAAAATGATATATTTATGGGTTGCTTATGATCAATATCATCAATAATACTACCATTCAAAATAGATTTTGACATTACAACATGGTTTTTTTGAAGACCTTAAATTCCCCCTTCATAAAGAATCACACCTCTTGATACAATAAGCTTATTAGTGAGAGGATTATACAATCTATGAGCCTTACTTGATCACTATATCCAAAAAAAAAAATGTCTGTCTTATTTTTTGGATCTAGCTTTTTGTCTTTGTTGATTTGCTATATAAATATAGGCTAAACAATAAAACTAGCACTTGCACCCAAATGAGGTGCAAGGGTTACACCGATAAGAAATTATATATAAGTTATATGTTAGTGAGCATAATTTTATGTATATAACATACATTAATTCAATTTATAGTATAGTAATTTTTTTAATACAATTTTGATATAAAGTCTTAACTAAAAATAGTGACTTGTCTTCATGCTACCATTTCTCTTTATGAATTCTCTTAACTTTTTAATTTATGTACTTTTAGATTCCTCTAGTTTTTATATTCCACATTAATAAGGAAAAGAACCCTATAGGTGAACATGTTGCAATAGTTGTTATAGCAGTTGTTGATAAAATCTTGATTATTTTTAACAATATTGCACCAATAGTAAAAGGATTCTAAGTAATTATGGGGTTTCTCTGATTCATTTGTTTGATTGTGGTTAGGGATGATACAAAGCATGAAGTTCGCTCACTTGCTAAACTATCTAGATATCTATCCCACTTATTATCTGAAGGTAAGCTTGTGCATTTCAGACATGTACCCCTTTTTGAGGGACACAACTGTCTAAAAGCCCATATACATGGTCATAACTTCACATATGGCTAGTAGAATAGCTCATCAAAGGAGTAATATATTTATAGCAGTCAATATCTATACATGTATTTTTTAAGATTTTTGGCCCATATATTTTGATTCTCATGTGCCTCCAAGCATGTTAGGTGGATCTCTACAAGGCATCTAATACCGTTTGGTCAAAATAATTTCGTTGTAGGATATCTTTCGATGATGTGATCTAATCAAACTTTGTGGAGTTGTGAGAAAACCTTGGACAGACTCTGTAAAGTTAACTTCACAAACTTTGCGTTCGAAGTTCAAGGTGGATTGTTATGTTACAAGCAAATAGAACAATATAGAAGATTAGTAGTTATCCTAGAAATATGAAAAATATAGTTTTTTACAGGTTTGTTTTTCCACCACTTTCTCAACCCGTAAAGAAATATTCTCAGTGATGTACTATGCAATTAGAAAGATATCATTGTTCATCAAAATAAGTTTCCATCACCACCTGTTTCAAAACCATTTCAGAAGTTGAATCAGAAGTATCCATTAATAATTTGAAAGATCCCATCAATGCCCTTATGCAATCGATTCCATCATGCTCCAAACGAAGAGGCTGCATTGATGAATTGAGAAGAATCACATAACCCTTGCATAACAACTTTGAACCCATTTGAAAGTTCAGATATAGTATGTTAGGGATTTTTCTTGTATGAATCACAGTGCTTGAAATAACTACTTGAACACCATGCTTCCTAATACTAATTCAGGGACAAGAAAAGCCTAATTGCTAAGGACTGGATAAGGTCCTTCTTCATT
>MU227225.1:635878-647321 GCA_018584345.1 Thuja plicata
TAAGAGATTTGTAGTTGGACTGTTAAATCCACCTTCCTTGAAAGGATTTTTACACTTTGCTCCACTTGTTAGAATGATAGAAAATTACAATTTGACCTGGTAAATGCAATCTCCTATTGCTGATACATATCCATTTAATTTTATATGAGTAAGATTATCACCTAATGTGATTGAGTAATACCTCTGATTCTTGGTAGCCTCTGTTCTTGGTTCTTGCTAACCAAATTCACCTTTTGTTGTTCTGGTTCTTGAAACTTTCAATCTGATCCATAGATATGCTCGTAGGCTTCATTCTTCCTCTCTTTCATATTCACATTATTTTATAATGAATGATTGCATCATCTATTTATAAGATGGATTGACATCATCAAGTTTCATGAAAAACAATGTTAAATCTAAGATCAGGTTTACAACTTTACCTTGATCTCCTATTCTATGTGTTTTAAATCAGTTAGACTGATTAAAGCACTTACATTCATGTTTCTTGTCCCTAAAGAAATGGTTTTAAAAACAAATCAAGATTTTATAAATAGAATAAGACTGCTTTATCTGACATGGAAGTTAGATCTACTTTTTGCGGGCTGCAACTGACTCTCGGTTTCTGACGGTCGGTTATGCTCTGAAATCAGTTGACTATCTTTCGGTTTTGTTCTCTCAGTTTTCTCTTTAACCGTCTCTCAGTTTGCATTGTATCCTACACGTCAAGTTCCTTTGTCGGGTTCCTCTTTATCCTTCCGACTTTGCATTTTCGGTGTACACACAAAGTTGTATCGTCGGTTCTCTCTGTACTTAGCAATTTTTGGTGATCTCTTTATATCTGATTTTTGGTTCGCTCTTTGTCATGTCTTTCGGTGTATGATTACCGCAAGTGTTGTTTGCATACTAATGGAAAATTAATGTCATCAATCTCCCCCTTTGACATTACTATAAAAAACTGATATGTGCAAAATACTAACAAAATGTTAAGTATGTACAACATATATAATCCTTAGTCATTTAATGACTCCCCCTATGTATATGCTAGTATATCATTATTCTCTCTAGTAATGTATAGTGCCTGCCTATCTGTACATATCATTTTTCATCTGAATATATATCATTTTCCCCATATGAATATACATATACATATCATTTTTCATATATCATTTGCCCATCTGAATATGAATACATATCATTTCCCCTTTTTTTTGATATTAAGGGCAAAGGTTTATACCTTAGAGCTTATAAAAATGTGGGAGTGTGAAGAATTCATATCTTCCATCATTTTCTCCCATTGTTCCTTCAAGTTCTCTAGAGCCATGTGCTCGAGTGTGATCTTGGAATGCATATCGTAGATGCTGTCTGCTACAGACATCTCTAGGGTCGCTATCAGTTGCCTTGCTGAACTGATGTGTTGTTGAAGCAGTGTTAGATTCAGTAGAAGTTGAGCTTGGAGCTCGGTGAATTCTTCCCTGAAGTGTGTCTCTGCTTCCCACAGTTCTTGCCTTAACCTTTTTATTTCAATGATTTTCTCATAGTGCAGCTTTAGTGCATTGTCTCCATCAGGGGTTAAGCTTTGAGCACTGTTAGCTAGATCTATATCCAACTTTGCTATGTTGTCACTATTTCCTTTAGTGAACTTTTCCAATGTGCTTAGTTGTTGGATCAAGGAAATAGCTTCAGTTATAATTGGATCTGATTCAGTAATGAATTCTGAAAGCTTTACCTTGTTGACTGCCACTTCTTGGCTGATGTTCTCAATGAGTTTCTGTTGGTACTTCTTCTCTTCTCTCTCTTCAATTGCCTTCTCTGCATCAATTTTATGAGTGGTAATTTCTTCGGTGAGAGTGGCTAATTGATCAAGAATCTGCTTATTTTGATCAATATCAACATCGGGTACAATCTGGTGCAAGATGTCCCTAGTTGTTTCCAGTACCATTGAGTCTCGACATTATTTCCTCAACTTCTCCTGTAATGCCTTCCTTTGGCATATTTCACAGTATTCTTTCAATGCTTCATAATCAAGTGTAGTTGGGTCGAATTTTGGTATCTCAATGATTTCATCCAAAGTGACTTCCAACTTATTCTTCTTGGATTTCTTCTTCTTCTTTTGTGTTGCACTTGAATGTAAAACCATTGCCAATTTCTCAGCTTTGTTAGTTGTGCTTGATGAAGTTACTTGTTGTGCTTCTTTTTGCTGCTTCAAATCGGTTTCATCTTGTTGGGTGTCTGTAGACGTCTCCACATTAACCTTCACATTGTCGGTAGCACCTTTGTCAGTTTCCTCAGGAGTGCCATCTTTAGGTTTATCTCCTTCATCGGTGTCCTTATGCACTTCATCTGTCTTTGCTTGTGCATCCTTCTCTGTTGTGTTTCCATCTGCTTGCTTTGTATCTCCTCCTGTAACCTTATCAGTATCGGTCACTGTGTGAGTGTCTCTGATGTCTTTCTGATCATCGGTGTTGTCTTTCTTTTCCTCTTTCCCTGCATCCTTGGGAGTATCTTTTTCAGGTGACTTGTCTTTTTCTTGTAGAATATTGATAGCTTGTATCAATATTGGCATGTTTCCTGGTATGTTCCCCTATGCAGTATCATCTATTGTGTCCTTCTCATCGGTTGTTTCCTTTGTAACATTGACATCTTCATCTTTATTAACTTCCTCTGCTGGATCATCGGTAATGTCAATGATAGTGTTATCCACAATGTTGTCCTTTGTGGTGTTAGACCATGACTCATCTGCAACATGCATATTTTTTTTTCCGGTTGTGTCTTCTTGAGGTTCTTTACCATTTTGTCCTTTTTCCTGACAATTTTCTTAACAACTAGGCCATATTTTATTCTTGTTTTGGCCTCCTCATAAGTTCCAAACTTAGGTTTTTGCTTATCTAAAGGTTCATTTAACAAGGCATCAATTGCTTTAGAAGAAAGATCAATGTTTATCTCATATTCTAATGGTTGAAGCCATGCTTTCCTCGGTACAACAAGTTTGATATAGGTGTGGTCTGTATCAACCATGAAACATATTTCATCTTTATACTTCTCAATGAGTTGCTCGATGATCCTTACCCTCTTTTGCATTCAGTCTTTGAATATAGTAAAGTATTCATCCATGACTATCTCAAAATTATCTCCTAGTGAGGCTATGTGCTCACTGATCTGCATGGTGACCGGTTTTGTGCTATCCAAATTCATATTTCCTACCGATGGGAATGTTTCTTTAAAGTAGAAGAAAATGCACATTATGAGTGAGCCAAACTTACATGTGTTTGACTTCGCATTCCTTATAGTCTTCAAATTATCTTCTAACTGGTTCAGTAGAAGTTTGGATAAGTCCAACTATGTTCCCTTCTTCACAATCTTGTAAGTTGTGTCTACTGCACTAGATGCTATGCTGTTCATCCTGCTGGCTTGAAAGAATTTGTAGCCTAGAACGCATACACTGAATTTTATCTCATCATCGGTAATGGTGGATACATTCAATCCTCTGCCATCCCATTTGGCTCCTGTGATATTTCCAGTCTCAGCCTTTGGTGGGTGCTTTAATGCTTTTACCTCCTCGGTTACAGGGTAACCAGTGACTGCATGGATAACATCTCGGGTTATCATCTTCGGTTCATCCAGCCAAAGTTTATGATTGTGCATTCGGCTCAGTACTAACTGAATCCACTCAGTTTTGAATGCCTTCAGGAATATTAGGGCATTAGTGATCCCTTTCACTTCTACATGTTTATGCTCATCTTTCAAAGTTCCATCTTCATTGCATAGCTTCTTATAAGCTTGTTCAACCTCTGAATCACCTATTTCTGCAATCTTGCAGTGTATAAATGCTCGAACGTCCTTGACAAGCAAAACCCTAGCTGATATTCGCGAGAATTCTCCAGCATCGTCGGGTTGTGAGGCAACCTCAGGGTGAATCTTGTAGTGTGGTTCCTCACATGCCAAATTATTGATGAGTTTGAACTCATCCTTCTTGGTGTTCTTCGATTTCACAGTTCTTGAAGTCGTGGCCATTTTTTAGATTTTAGGGCTTTCTGTGAAATGCGTGAAATAGAGTTGTCAGTTGTTGTAGAACTTACTGTATACACCAAGTGTTGTTTCTAATTTGCTTTGGAGTGCTGGTGGTTGAGTTGTGGTCGCTCTGTGATCTTGTCACTTTCTACTCAAAAATCTCTCTCGTCCCTCTTCTCTGGTTGTGGAACAATGAGACCGACAGTCGCCTTTTTATAGCCATTTTCCCTAAAAGGTGTTTCATTAATGCTTACCAAATCCTCGGTGTGTGAAGATAGAGATCGTTAGTTTAGACTTCAACTTCCCTTCGGTGACAACATGACTTCTCGGGTTGATCGTTATACCTCTTGCTTTTACCGATGGGTTTTGGTATTGCAACCAACTTGTTCACTTTGCTCGGTTATCGACGAGGCTCGGTTTATACTAGAAGATTTTCTTTTAACCGATGCTTCTCGGTAAGTGTAGGCAGTCTCAACTTTGAGTGTGTACCGACAGATTTTGGTATGTATGCCCGATAACATAGTTATCATAGATTTTAACAAGTAATACCATGATGCATCTTTACTTATGCTAATTTGATATTTTATCAACATATTATGGAACTGATAAAAAATAATAACTTGGGGTAATGCAGTTTCATACTTACTTGTTCTGCTTATGTGGGGGTGGTGATGTCACCAGATCCATTGGATGGGGTGTCACCATTTGCATTGCTCAGTCCAGCTTCATCATTGTTTGAATCTTTTCTCCACATTTTGTCTCTTGCCCTCCAGATGTCTTCAATGGTGTTTCCATAAGGATATGTGCTGGTCTCTGTCATTCGGTCTCTGCAGTCCTTCTTGAGATGACCAAATTTATGATAGTGTAAGCATTCCATTCCGGGGTTATTCCAGCCTCTAGAGTTTCTAGTCCACTGTCTCATATAGTTTGCAACAATGTGACCAAATATTCCACATGTTGTACAATTTGTCCAAGTGTTGTAATCCCATACATACTGGTTACCGAATCTCTTCGGTTGATAGGGAGTTCCTTGACCTTTAGGCTTCCATGCTTGCCTTTTCCTTTTCCAGCATTCAAGAGTTGTGTGCCCATTCATTTTGCAAGTAGGAGATTATTTGTCCATGTAGGTTTCCTTCTTTGGTTGTTTCATCTCAGACTTACATTCATATGCTTTATGTCCTTTCTTGTTACATTTATAACAAAATGCTATGAATGAAGATGTAGATTTAGGAATACCTTTCATTTTGCCTCTACATACATTTGATGTATGGCCTTGCTTTCCACAGTGATTGCATGTAAGCTTCCTTGGTCTTGGATTTGTGTAGACATTCTTTGGGTTAGTTCGATTTGATGATTATCCATTCTCGGTAAAACCCAGACCTGTGTTGTTGTTGACTCTTCATTGTCCTTCAAGAAAATCATCCAGTCTTTTATTGCTTTCTTCAGCTTTCTTGATAATTTCATTATGTTGATGCTGAATTCTTATTTCATGTTTCAACTTTTAATTCTCACCCCATAGCTCACCGAAAGCTTCTATTCTTTCAATGAGTTCAACATTTATTCTGTTTGCCTCTTGACTCATAAGAATAATATGATTTGTATTCTCATGGTGATGCTCTGTAAGTCTTTGTATTTAAGACTTTTTTCTTGTAGCTTTTCTGTAATCTTTCTTTTATCATCAATAGCTAGTGTTCTTTCTTGCTCAGATTGTCTAGCATTGTTCATGACATCAATCATTCTTACCATCTGTGTCTCTTGACTAATTTGCAGAGATTTAACTCGTCCAGCCAGATGTTGATTGATTTCAGTTAGGCTTGTGATTCTTTCTTCTAATGTATCTGATGCTTTGCTTGTAGTTCATCTTGAAGACTCAAAGAAATATGGTATCTCTTCCTCATGATAATCTGTCTCATTACAATGAGATACCATAATCTTTCTTTCATCTAACAGATGTCTCATGTTAATTCTAGCTTCTTTATACTGTTCATAGAACATCTGAATTTCTAGCTTCATATTTTCAATATTCTTGTCGAGTCTGTACTTCTCCATTATATGATATTTTCTCTTAAGCCTTTAAGATTTTCCAAAGAAGAGACTTAGCTTTGATACCAATTTTTGGAATTAATGGGAAGTGTATACTGAGAGGGGAGAGGTGAATCAGTACCTCTAAAACTTTTGTATCCTTTAATCAATTAACCTTTTGTAATCAATTGCATATCCATTCATCTGATCTATACTATCTTGATGCGAGTTATATAAATTCATTAACTTAACATACATGTGAATATTTATAGAAACATTCATGAAAGTAATTGACACATAACAAAAGATATGAAATCACAGAAAACTCCTATTAGGAAGTAAAAATTGCGGTGGGGATGACACCCACAAAATCTTCACTATCTATAGATTGGAAGGGGCTGGTTAAGGCTTACAATTTGATCACTTCTGATGATCTACCTGGTTAAGAGTATTTGTGGAGACATGTTAAATTCTACTCGGTTAAGATCTTTAGAAACACTGTTGAGTGTGCACTCGGTTAAGAGATTTGTAGTTGGACTGTTAAATCCACCTTCCTTGAAAGGATTTTTACACTTTGCTCCACTTGTTAGAATGATAGAAAATTATAATTTGACTTGGTAAATGAAATCTCCTATTGCTGATACAGATCCATTTAATTTTGCATGAATAATATTATCACCTAATGCGATTGACTAATACCTCTGATTCTCAGTAGCCTCTGTTCTTGGTTCTTGCTAACCAAATTCACCTTTCGCTGTTCTGGTTCTTGAAACTTTCAATCTGATCCATAGATGTGCTCGTAGGCTTCATTCATCCTCTCTTTCATATTCACATTATTGTATAATGAATGATTGCATAATCTATTTAAAAGATGGATTGATATCATCAAGTTTCATGAAAAACAATGTTAACTCTAAGATCAGGTTTACAACTTTACCTTGATCTCCTACTCTATGTGTTTTAAATCAGTTAGACTGATTAAAGAACTTACATTCATGTTTCTTTTCCCTAAAGAAATGGTTTTAAAAACAAATCAATATTTTATAAATAGAATCAGACTGCTTTATCTAACGTGGAAGTCAAATCCACTTTTTGTGGGCTGCAACTGACTCTCAGTTTTTGACGGTCGGTTATGCTCTGAAATTAGTTGACTGTCTTTCAGTTTTGTTCTCTTGGTTTTCTCTTTAAGTGTCTCTCAGTTTGAACTATATCCTACACATCGGGTTCCTCTTTATCCTTTTGACTTTGCATTTTTGGTGTACACACAAAGTTGTGTCGTCGGTTCTCTCTGTACTTAGCAATTTTTGGTGATCTCTTTATATTTGATTTTCGGTTTGCTCTTTGTCCTGTCTTTTGGTGTATGCTTACCGAAAGTGTTGTTTGCATACTAATGGAAAATTAATGGCATCATAAAACACATGTAATTGTTTTAATCAGTCTAACTGATTGAAAACATGCAAACTAGGAGATCAAGGTCAAGTTGTAAACGTTTGATCATAGAGTTATCATTGAAAAGTGTGAAACCTATTTAGGCCAATTCATTATATAAATAGATGTAGAAATCAATCAGACATTGATGATTGTAGCCACAATAGACATCTATGGATCATACATAGAGTTTTATGCAGAAGGACAACAAAAGATGAAATCAGTTATAAAGAACAAGATTTAAGGCTACCGAGCAGAACAAAGGTATTAATCAATCACCATAGGTGATACATCATATTGTAAATTTTAAAGGATCTGTAATCAACAATTCAAGATTGCATATACTCAGGTCAATAAGTATTTTTGAATACATTCTAACAAGTGTAGCAAATAGAAGAAATCCTTTAAGAAGGTGGATTTAACAATCCTTATGTAAATCTCTTAACCGAGTGCACACTAAACAATGTTGCTAATTCTCTTAACTGTGTAGACCTAACCAATCTAAAATATTACTCCTAACAGGGTAAGATCATCAGAAGTGATCAAACTTGTAAGCCTTAACTGACACCTTCCATTCTGCAGATAGTGAAGCTTTGTGGGTTTCATCTCCACCGCAATTTTTACCTTCTAACAGGGGTTTTCTACGTTAAAAATTCTTGTGTCATGTGTCATTATATTTCATGAATATTTCTATTAATGTTTACATGCAAATTAAGTTTATGATTTGATATTACATGCATAAAGATAAAATAACATCTATGGTTGGTAATGCAAGGAATTGATTACTAAAGGATTAAAGGTTAATTGATAAAAAGTTTTAAGGGTACTGATTCACCCCTCCTCTCCTAGTACACACCATTCCATTATTCCAACGCCCTCCATGCGTGCCTTTTGAGTTTTTTTTTTTTTTTTCTCTTGTATGTTTTCCTTTAGCTTACCCTTCACACACCTCTTTTCGTCCTTCGACGTTAGGAAAACTAGAAACTAATACTTTTGATGTTAGAAACTTCACACTATAAAAATTCAAATGCACATTGTTGAGTTGGGCCGCAACCAATTTTTATCCTCATATGCCATATTGGAAAAGCTACTGATATGTTTAAAAAACTTTAGTGAGAACCTATTATTCTTTGATATAGACACGAATTAACCACTCCATTTCCTTTATTATTGTCATAAATAATATATTGTTGATTTTCAAGTATTACTTTATAATACTTCTCACACAATTGTCTGACATTCAAACAATTGTCTTAACTGTAGAGTGTAATACATGTCTTCAACACTTTTCTCACCTTCTTTTTGTATGGACTTTTGTAGCTCCTTTTACGACAACCTCCATTGTTTTGTCATCACCAAGCTTGATCTTGGATTTGAAACTTTCACCCATTGTAGAAAACCTTTTATTTTCTGACTTGCGATTATAACATCCATAATCTAAATACCAAACATCTTTAGTACCACTTTTAGTTGTCATGAGATAAAAATAAATGATTCGGAGAAGCGTCATCACCATTTAAAGCATAATGAACCCCTTTACTTTCTTTTTAATTTGAAATCCCTTTCATAATGACCTTAACTTTTACAATGATAACATTAGATATTTCTCTTATTAGATTTGCCTTTACCTCTTCCTCTTGAACCACAGTTCCCTCTATTTCCTCTTGATAATTATGATTTTGACTTCTTGCTTGGTGTCAAGGTTGCTTTTGGTGGTAGTGTTGCAATCTTAATTCCTTGTAATTTGTAACTTTGGAAAAAAATTTCTCATCACTTTCTTCAAATCAAGTTATCAATCTTACTTCACCAGACGTTAATGATCCAACCAGGTGATCAAACTAAATGATTGACAAATCCTTGTATTTTTTCAATAATCATAGTAACATGTTTCCATCTCTATGGTAGGGATCTCAATACTTTTTTGATTACAACCTCATTGTTCACAGTATCCCCAAGAGTAACCATCTTATTGACCACATCTTTTTCTCTCACACAATAGTCAACCACATTTTCAGCTTCTCACATAATTAACATTTTAAAATTCTGTTTTCATTGTCTATAGCTTCACAACTTCAACTTGATCACTACCATTTTAAGCATTTTGTAGAGTCTTCGAGGCATTCTAATGTAATGCTCCTTCTTGTCACCATTTCAGTGTCGTTTGCTTGTCCTCATGTTGTGGTGCTTAGTTATATTGGGTTTAGTCAATTATTTTAATATCATAAACAAAAGTAAGTTCTATTTTATGAAATATTGAATATTGATTAATTAATTTTATTTATGTTAATTTAAACTAGCTATTGTTTTGTCATAGATTTTATTGATGTTATTTTAATATGATTTAATAACTACTTAATTATGTTTAGTTACTATTGTGTGCTAAAAATTAGTCACACTTCTATGAGTCATTATATTCAAGATTGCTCAAGAATGAGGTCTCAAATGGTGACTCATAGCTCCCTATTCATGGAGTGCAAGGGTTTGTAATGGAGGCCCTTAGTTTAGACCTAGTTATGCCCATGCAAGTACACCATGAAATGAGAGATTCAAAGAGGAAGAGAAAGAATGGTAGTCTCCATGATCATCAAATATGCATTGCAAATGAAAATGAAAACTACTCTATATGATAACAATGCATGAAGCAAATTAATCTATATGATAACAATGCATGAAAAAAAAATGCAAACTAATCTATATGATAACAATGCATGAAGGAAATATGCAAAATAATCTATGAAGGACATATGCATCTAAATTAACATGAATCTAATCTAAATGGATTTCCATTGATGCATGAGAGAAGAAGACAAGAAGAAGAGAAGTTGCATAGTTCAAGCTTAAATGCTCAAACTCTCCTCCAAAGTTGCTCTCCAAACCTGCAGCATAACAATAACATAAAAATTCTATATCTGATGTCTAAATGAGAAGGAGAGGGCTCCTTATAAAGGAAAGTGTGGAGATGAATGCATCCTCAAGAGCAATATGGGATAAATCCTTAAAAAGGCAAGTAAGAGGAAAAAGCCCACCACTTAGGAATATGTGTGGAAAAAAGGAGTTTTATTTATTTTTTATTTGATTTATTTCCCATTTTTCATCAAAAAGAGAGCTTTAAGTGGGGATTTTATTTATTTAATTAGAAGAGGGATTTTTTTTAATTAAATAAGATAAGATTATTTTATTTAATAAAAATGGATTTTCTTTTAATTAAATAAGATCATTTTATTTAATTAAAAGGGGAGTTTTCTTTTAATTAAATAAGATTATGGATAAAATGATCAAACCTTAGGAAATATTGAAATAATTGAATTAATTACGATTTGATCAAGGAAATTGATTTGAATTAAAAATGTTGTAAAACATTGATTCAAGAATTTGATAAATTGATTCTGTCATTTGATAAATTGAAGAATGGGGGCCAATGATTTAGGCGACCATTTTAGGGTGCAGACATTTTCCCCTCTTTGACTAATGTGTGATCTTTATGGGAACACATGTAGTCAAAGAATGCAGTTGAAGTGTGAGATCGATTTGGGATCACAAAACAACCCAGACATGTGATCGACGGACGGGAACACATCAGGACAAAGATAAGCTATTTTAAAAAGACAAGGTCAACACCCCTGTAAATAGGTAATTGACATGTCCAAGATAAGAATCTCAAGCAAGGTTGCCCCAAGAGGAGCAATTGATTGGATTGATAAAGTTGAATAAAGGATTGAAGTTTGATAGGTACCGCCCCCTCATGATCAAAATTGAAATGAGATAGAGGAGAAACAAAAAATTGATAAATTTGATCAAATCGAACCAAATATAAGGTTCTTGATGTAAGATGAAAGATATAAGGATCACAGAACCAAGGTAGATCATCAAGTACAAAATATTATGCCCCAAGGTTGAATTAGAAGAAAAGAAGTGGGGTGAAAGCGAATGGAAGATAGAAGTTTGGAAGAGGTGGAAAGAAATGGAGAGAAGAAAGAGAATTTGCCTTAAGAAAGAGAATTCCCCA
>MU227225.1:647371-658782 GCA_018584345.1 Thuja plicata
TGATTAAAAGTCCACAAGAAAGATGAAGGAAAACCCTCGCAAACTCATAATGCAGCCTAAAAATGCAAACTAACATGAGGTCTAACAATGAAAGCTACATGAAAATGCAAAGGTGTACTTGCAATAGGGAAACTGTAACATAGGAATTTGTGTTCATCATTCATTAGAGAATGTTAAGGAACTTATTTTCATCATTGGGCCATTATTAACGGACATCGGAAAATCACACAATCATCACTAGTCACAAGCGCAACTATGAAGATATGAATGTGATTTATATCAGAGTGGAATGTGGAAAAATTCTAACATAAGAATCTAAGATATAAAGGTCGAGATGAATTCGATGTTAGCTTACCCAATTTAATGTAGCAAAACCATGCTCGCATCAAGGCATAGATGCCAGGATGACCAGAAGAATGGTTGTGCAAAAATAGTCAAGGATGAAGCCTCAAATATCCTAAGTGTTTCAAGGGAAAAACAAGAGACACTCAAGAGTTTCAAGACCACACCCACAAGAAGAAAGAAAATAAAAACATTCCCCATGCCCCAAGTCCTATAGTGATGCATCCTAGAGAGACTTATTAGACAAAGACACTCAACAAAAATCAATAACAGTCAGCACACAAAGAAAAGATCATTGCATAGCTCAAGCATTAAGTGTTGTATTTAAAAATTTAAGTGTGTTAACTGATACTAAGTTCCGAGGATAAGGATTGAATGCTTGCAAGAAGGTAAGATCACATGACAAAACTCGGTAAGACCAAACTGATAAGTGTTGAAAAAGACTCGATGTCAGGGGTTGTATTGAAAAACACAGTTGGAGTGGTGTTGAAAAACACCGTTTGCGAGGTGTCCTAAAGAATAACGCATCCAAGAGACCAAAGCTAACACATTTATGCCCCCTAGACAAAGACAAAGACCAATTCCAAACCAAGGCAACAAGGATAAGACATGATGGAGAAAGGCTAATTGTTGAGGACTCGTGCTAAGAAACAAGGGTGAAAAGGCCTCAAGTAGCGTCTGTTTCCAGGTTTTCACCAGTTGGATTTTATTACAATTTTTTGCTACCAAGGCGCCTGTTTCTAGGTTTTCACCAAGGCACTTTTTCTATTTTTTTGAATTTTTGAATTTTTTTAAATTTTTTGTATTTTTAGAATATATAATTTTTTTTGGAGATACATCAAAGCGCCTATTGCTAGGTTTTCACTAAGATGATCATTTTTCAAGACATTTTCTAATTTTTAGAATTTTTGACAATATATCAATTTTTTTGGATTTTTCAGGATCAATAATTATGTACAAAGGATGCTCCCAGACAAAATGGGAATCATGGATAGAACTTCTTCAGGTGCAAGAAATTGATAGGATCAGGGAGCTTCTCTCCCTTTGCTATAGAAAATAAATAAGCTCCTGACCCAAAAACTACTGTAATGATGTAAGGTCCAAGCCAATTAGGTTCAAATTTGCCCTTTTGATCTCTACGCTATTGATTCTTGGGATTTTCACGTAGGAAAAGATCTCCCACTTGGAATTCTCCAGGGAGAACCTTTTTGTTGAAGGCTTTGGACATGCGCTTTTGATAAACCCTCATATGGTCAAATGATGCTTGACATTTTTCATCTAGAAGTTCTAACTCTTGAAGTTTCATGGCACGGTAGTCTTCATCTGTAACTAAACCTTCGAGGGAACTCTAAGTGAAGGAATCTCAATCTCTAAAGGTAACATTACTTCAGTACCATATGCAAGGGAAAAAGGAGTATCCCCAGTAGGAGTACAAATACTCATTCTATAGGCCCACAAAGTCGCATTTATCTGTAAGTGCCAATCTCTACCATTCTTACAGACTATTCTATGGAAGATTTTAAGAATGGTTTTGTTTGATGCCTCTGCTTGACCATTTCCTTGCGGGAAGTAGATGGAGGACCAATGTTGTTTAATATTGAATTTCTTGTAGAGTTGTTTAAGGTCCTTATTTTTGAACTGGCCTTCATTGTCAGTGATAATCTCGGAAGGCACTCCATATCAATAGATGATATGGTTCAGAATGAATAGAGAGACTGTCTTTCCCGAGGAAACAGAAAGTGAGACAACTTCTACCCATTTAGTGAAGTAATCAGTAGCAGTGATAATAAACTTGTGTCCACCTGATGAGTTGGGATGAATCTGCCCAACAAGATCAAAGGCCCAGTGCTGAAATGGCCAATGAGATATAGAAGGAATGAGCTCCCTGCCTGGAGCATGTATTAGGTTACCATGTTTTTGACACTTTTCACATGACTTTGGAAGAGCTACTGCATCAATCTGCATCATAGACCAATAGTAACTCACCCTAAGAAACTTTCAGGCCATGGAAAAACTATTGGAATGTCCCCCATAGATGCCCTCGTAGATGTCAACTAATGCTTGGTCAGATTCTTCCTTTTCTAAGCATCTAAGAAGTGTTCCATCTAGACCCCTCCTATACAAATCACTAGAGATAAGGGAATGGCGAGAGGCATTTTAGGTAAGGTATCTGCGTTCAGATCGGTTAAAGGTTTAAGGTATAATTCCATCACGAAGGTATGAGTAAATGAAACCATAACAGGATGACTCACGACTAACAAGGGTACAAATGACATGGCTTTCTTGGGAGTCATAGATAGGGTGATGTAGCTCTTCCACCAAGAATTCAAATCTGGATTCATGTTGCTCTAACTGAAGGAGTGAAGCAAGTGTAGCCATAGCATCAACTGCTTTGTTTTCTTCTCTAGGGATTTGCTGAAACATGAAAAATGTGAAGTATCATTTCAAGGAATCAACCATTTTCTTGGAAGGTACCAGTTTCTCATTTTTTGTTTGATATTCATCATTGATTTGGTTGATTATCAGCTGTGAATCCCCATAGATGTGTAACTCTATGATTCTCCATTCTATGGCCATCTTAAGTCCCCTTTTTAAAGCTTCATATTTAAAAATATTGTTTTTACATGGGAATAATAACTTGTAAGACTTAGGAATCGTGTACCCATGAGGAGAAACAAACAAAACACCTAGTTCAATAAACACTGAAGATCTATCTTGAAAGTAGCTAGGGAGATGATCAAGTACCTCATCCTTAGGCACCTCAAAGAGGTTTTCACCCTTGGATACGTCATTTATTTTTACTTTTTTTTTTTTGGTTCTGACACCGCCACACAATGGTTTTCGCCATCAGAACTGCTATTCTTTTTATTTTCTTTTCTTTTTATCTTGTGACTAAGGTACTTGATGTCTGGCTCTGTCATGCTGGTAGCCAGTTTGCTGGTGGAAGAGACTACGAATTCAATGGCATTTAGGTAACATGTTATCTCATAATCATTTTGAAATGTTAAGAGATCAGGTTCTTGATAGCGTTGGGACTAATCAATGAGGTCAGGATGAACAAGAGGCAAGTCAATGACTGGTTCAAGGTTATAAATGTGAATGATATTATCGCTGGTGACTGAAGAGTCAGATTCCATCATGTATCCTTCTAAGCCACCCAAATTGGGGTTTGTCCTAACAAGTGAAGAATCGTCCACTAAGGAAACACGTGGGTTCAAATAATCTAATCTTACACGTAACTTGTCAGCTACCTCAGGTTGAGAACTATAAGTGTAGATGACATCAACATCCATTGCAATTGTGGAAGGCTCTGAGAAGGAGTCCCATTCATACTCATATGAACTTGTGTCTGAACTGCGACTAGGATGCTTACACCATGAAGGTTTGGGACATCTTGATGTGGAAGGTCTAGTGTCATCAAGAGTAGCACCTTCTCTTTCCATTAAACAAACAAGATTCTTTCATTGATGCTCTCTGAAAGGATCTTCTACATCTGATTCTTGTTCTAAAGTTGTAACCAACACATGAGTGACTGGAATATCTAAATCTCCCCAGAGGAGTTTAGTGGAAGGGACCCAATATTCACACATTTCTTTCTGATTTGTCAAACTAGGTATGTATTCTGGTTCATCTTCACTATCCAACTTATCAAGGATAGGAGTAGTGTGCTTATTGTGATTCGCGAATCCTAGGCCAACCATCTTCTTAGACTTGCATCCAAAAAGAGCATGATCAAGAGTTTCGGCTCTAGCATCCAATCTATTATTAAGAGGGGCATTTTTGGGATAGCCCATCTATTTGATGAAAGTATACCCTCTTCCATAAGCCATAGGAGAGGGATAGAAGTTCTCATTGTGCATGTATTTATCTTCTCTATAAATCCAGTCTCTGACAACCGTCTCTTCTTTCTCATCTTGAATATGCACTGAGGACTCTAAAAACGTGCCAAATAAAGTCATAGATGAAGAAGAAGGTCTCATTTCTTGCGAAGGCTTTCTATAAGACCTAGGTGAAACTGGTAGTGTTGTGAGGGAGTTGAGTTGATACCCCCCATGCCAAGGTCTACTGACTTGAACTTGTCTTTACATTCAGCTAAGGTTGCATCAAAGTCTTCTACTTCTCTATTGAGGGGAACATGAGCACCCGCTGAAATTGATTTAATAGATAAAGTGTTATCCCCAAGTATACAAATCACTATTCCTTTGTAAGGGAAATAAACACACTAATGATAGGTAGATGACACTGCTTGCATATCATGAATCCATGGTTTACCGAGCAAGATATTATACACAAGGGGGCCAGCATCAACTATTTGAAATAAAATATATTTTTCAATAGGCCCAATCCTAACAGGAAGGATGAACAACCACTTGGAACTTATTTCTGCCTCAGCATAGGCTTTGATGGTGATCCTTTTCCTGGTATCTATGATTTTTTTAGAATAACCCAACTCTTTCAAAAGACTAAAGGATCAAATATTAAGCCCAACACCCCCATGTATCAACATGCGCCTAACATGGTTTTTGTGGATCATGACCTCAATATGAAGGGAAAGAGTGTGTGGGTGGCTCAAAGCTTTATCATCATCCTCTAAAAAAGTAAGGTAATGAGGGCTAGAAATATGATTAACCATGTTCTAGAATTGATCAACATCTAAGTTTTTGGGGACATTTGCCATGCGCAAAGCATCCTCAAGGACTTTCTTGTGTCTCGAGGACAACTCTAAGAGCTCAGAGATCAAAATCTAAGTCGGGGTTCTTTGCAAATGATCGACAAGGTTATAACTTGACTTAGGATTGACAACTGGTTTTAAGGTGACATTCTTGGATGCCACTTGCTTAGGTTTACTAGGTTGACTTGAATTGGGTCCTCTAATGACAATGAGACCTTGACTTCATGTGAAAATATTGAGAGTTTGCAATGATTCTCTAGAGTTAGGACCCCTTAGCACCACGACGGGTTCTTCATCAAAGAGAGGAGGAGAGTCCATGTCTAGATCATAACCATGGGGATCTTTACCCCTCATCATGTTGAAATTTTATTCTACAACTTCAAGCATGTTGATAACATTCTCTACTTTTTTGTAAGTGTAATTGATCTCAACCTTGCCATTCTTAGCTTTAGAGGTTTCCCCCTTTTCATACTTAGGAAACGGTTCTTTGAATGCCTTATGATCGGTGTTGGTGTTCAATCCATCTATCTTAAGTTTGTCATTCTCAATGAGATCTTGAATAATATGCTTGAGTTTCCAGCAATTTTCAATGTCATGTCCAATACCATTGTGAAACTTGCAAAAGGCCTTCTCATCCCACCAATGTAGCTTAACATCAGGTATATAATGCTTTGCGGGATCTTGAGGATGTGCAAGGTTGTTAGTGATAAGTGTTTTCAAGACATCCTTATATGAGTCACCAAGTTTTGAAAATTGATGTCTCTCTTTCTTATGCCTATCTTGGTATCTTGGCTTGTTCTCTTGTTGATTAGATGCATTGAGTTTCATGGCTTAAAAAACACTAGACAAGTGGAGCACAATTTGATCTTTGGGTTGGGAGGAGTCCACAACTCCATCATTGACCACTTGTTTGTTCCTATTCCAATGTGAGTTCTTCCCTTTATCCTTGTTAGGGTTGTTGTTATTTTGACCATTGTTGTTGTTGTTGCTTCCATGTTTGGTCAGAATTATTCTTTTAAAACATCCTTAATCCTACATGCGGTTTCAACCTTGGTGTCAAAGGAATCAAAAACCATCTTCCTAACTTCATACTACATTTTGAGAACCAAGTTGCTAAAAAGGATGTTAATCTTTTCATTTTTCAGGAATGGTCCTAGGGTAGCGAGAGCATTGTCATATCCACCTTTGCAAGAAAGTAACAAAGGATTCCCCTTGATTTTTCTTTAAGTTGCATAAGTCCAACATGGTGATAAATCTTGAAAGATTGTATGCAAAGTGTTGAATGAATATATGGACGAGCTCTTTGAAAGTCTTAACGGGGGGAGTTATGTTGGTGAACCATTCCATCGCTTGACCCTTTATACTCCTAGGGAAAAATCTCATGAGGTACGAGTCATCTTGATGGAACTCAAAACTTGTGGTATAAAACTAGTGCACGTGATCATGTGGATCTCCATTCCCATCATATTTGTCATATTGATGGATCTCAATCTTTCTAGGGAAGTCTTTCATGTTAACAATTTTTTCAAAAGGATTAGGACAAATTGAATCCAGTGAGAATGAATTCTTGGGTGCTAACATCTTTTCCATCATGCTCTTAAGTTGTTTGATCTCCTCTTCTTGAGATGGACCTTGTTTCTTAATCTTCTTGTCTACGTTAAAGTTGTAGGGGAATATAGCACCATTTTTGATTAAAATATCTAGGAACTTATCTTTGTTTTTCTCTAAATATATCTCCACATATTGTTGGAAGAGTAGTTCTTGTTGCATTTTAATGAAGTCTTGGGAGCTGAGGTCAAAACTTGAGCTACTACCCCCATATTGTGAACCATGGTGAGCACATTGTGAAGGTTGTCTTGAGTTCCTAGGAGGTGTTATTCTCCTATAATGATCATCTCTTGAAGCCCTTATTACTCTAGGGATAGGAGATCATGAGGGTGTTCTTGAATGTTTTCCACTTCGTGGAGTCTTAGGAGGAGTGGATGGAGGAGAGTTGTTTCCACCACCAACTCTCCTTTCCTTTCTTCCTCCAACAAAGTTTGCCTCTCCAACTCTAGGATTATAAATTTCTATTCCTTTGCAGCTTGTTCATCTAGGAAGGCTTTCTTTTCATGCTCAATCTTATTAATTCTTTCACTTGTGTATCTTGAAGATGTTTTGAGTGGTGAACTTGGTCTTGAATTTCTAAACAAGTCATTGGTGAATGTGGAATTCACACGAGTGTCATAAGGTTCATCAGCTTGGTTATCATGTTGTGATTTTTCATCTTGATAGGCTTGACTCGTACCTCTCTCATCCCTTTGGTGTGCATCCAAATATCTAGTTGAGATGAGGGGTGAGACTGGTCAACTTTCGTGAGAGGAACCACCAAACAAAATGGTATCTCTATGTCTTTCAAATATGTCATCAAGGCGTTTATCCATTTCTCCCCTCTCTCATCAAGTCATTGTGTAACTCATATCTATATTTGAGTGAGAAGATGCTAAGGGTGTACTCAACTCACTAAGGTTACTCTTGGAATCAAACCAAATTTTTGAGTTGTTCCTAGGTGATTGATCAAATATGGGTTCTTTTCCCTTATGTTTTTGACAAGTTTGTACTAAGGGTAATTGGTTGAAGATTACTTGAGGTCATTTTCCTTGATCTACTTGATATCTTGTTGTAACTGACATGAAAGAAAAGGTAATAGGTGATAGGATGACCCTAAGAAATGTTGGTACCAAACCAGGATAGTAAAGGCATTCACTTGTCCAAAAGAGAGGTGATAAGATAGAATTTTTGCAAGAGGTGTAAATCAACATTGCCACAGAGGTGCCCACTGAATGGGTGAATACCCTAACACATATGGATAAGAAGGATGATTTACCCAAGTTATATTGATTGAATTTGAATTTTTATGAAAGTGAATGGACACGAGATTACCAAAACTCTCCAAGTGTGTTACCAAAGGATCTAAAGGTTTGTCTTCTCAACAAGGATGATTTCTAGCTCACCAACTCTAAACAATGTCACTTGTGAAATCAAAGGTTACTAGTTCAAGAGGTCAACACAAGAATCCAAAGTGTAAACAAGCTTCTAACAATGGGGTAAGTAATCTAATCTGATCTGGATCAACCAAGGAAGACTGAAAATGACTATAGCAAATTGAGCAAGTTGACTGTTTGGCACTTAAGAATGCAAGTTTGTTGATTGTTTTGATGTTTTCTTTATGTTTGGTGTATATTTCAATGTTTCACTCACACAAGACACATCAAGAAGATTGTTTGTTGTAAAACAAATAGTCACATCACAACCTAGGTAAGCCAGGGCAATATCTGTTGAATTCCCACTTGAACCAAAGTTCAGCCACGCTTACTCATAGAGGACAACTTAGAAGCTTGGAGGCACGGGCTCCTCCTTACATGTGCACTCACTTCTCACACACACCAAGCTTTGAATCCCAAGGGAATCACTTCCCAAGGGACTGTTATCTCTACTAAGAACCATGAAACTGTGGGATGTCTTAGTCAGTCTCTGACCTTTCGCGCCAACAGATAGAGGGTTTTTGATCACTAAAACAAAGTTTGTAGTCAAGACATCCATTCAGGTGGTTGTGATCAAGTCATTTTCCCAATTAAGGGGGCTCTCCCAATCCTAAAAAGTAGCCAAAAATGTGTGCTAAAAAGTAGTCACACTTCTATGAGTCATTATATTCAAGATTGCTCAAGAATGAGGTCTCAAATGGTGACTCATAGCTCCCTATTCATGGAGTGCAAGGGTTTGTAATGGAGGCCCTCAGTTTAGACCTAGTTATGCCCATGCAAGTACACCATGAAATGAGAGATTCAAAGAGGAAGAGAAAGAATGATAGTCTCCATGATCATCAAATATGCATTGTAAATGAAAATTAAAACTACTCTATATGATAACAATGCATGAAGCAAATTAATCTATATGATAACAATGCATGAAAGGAAATATGCAAACTAATCTATATGATAACAATGCATGAAAGGAGATATGCAAACTAATCTATGAAGGAAATATATTGCATCTAAATTAACATGAATCTACTCTAAATGGATTTCCATTGATGCATGAGAGAAGAAGAGAAGAATAAGAGAAGTTGCATAGTTCAAGCTCAAATGCTCAAACTCTCCTCCAAAGTTGCTCTCCAAACCTGCAACATAACAATAACATAAAAATTATATATCTGATGTCTAAATGAGAAGGGGAGGGCTCCTTATAAAGGAAAGTGTGGAGAGGAATGCATCCTCAAGAGCAATGTGGGATAAATCTCTAAAAAGACAAGAGGAAAAAGCTCACCACTTAGGAATATGTGTGCAAAAAAGGAGTTTTATTTATTTTTTATTTGATTTATTTCCTTTTTTCATCAAAAAGAGAGATTTAAGTGGGGATTTTATTTATTTAATTAGAAGAGGGATTTTTATTTTAATTAAATAAGATTATTTTATTTAATTAAAAGAGAGATTTTAATTAAATACGATAAGATTATTTAATTAAAAGAGAGATTTTCTTTTAATTAAATAAGATTATTTTATTTAATAAAAATGGATTTTCTTTTAATTAAATAAGATCATTTTATTTAATTAAAAGGGGTGTTTTCTTTTAATTAAATAAGATTATGGATAAAATGATCAAACTTTAGGAAATATTGAAATAATTGAATTAATTACGATTTGATCAAGGAAATTGATTTGAATTAAAAATGTTGCAAAGCATTGATTCAGGAATTTGATAAATTGATTCTGTCATTTGATAAATTGAAGAATGGGGGCCCATAGTATTCTATAATTACTATATCATAAAAATATCTTTAATATAGTTAATAAATCAAAATGCAGCAATGGAAGGTCCTTCTCCCCTTCTTTTACTAGCATTGACAGGAGTTGCAATGTTCAATATTAGAGGTTTTACAATTCATTCAAAATTAAGAATCCCAATAAGAGATTTTGCTTAGATAGAAGGCACACGTCTTAAAAGTTTCCAAGAAGAAATGACACATAATATACATTTTGATTGATTAAATCAGCTTCGTCGAGAAAAATATGTTGGAAAACATAGATTCTTGAATGAGGCAAGCATTTCTAGAGAGTACAGATAAAAGATTTACAGACACACTTTATATTTTATGAATACTAACTACTATTTTATGTCATTTTAATACAATATGTAAGTATTAAATACGATAAAATATTGTACAAATTTTTAATATTTATTTTGTATTATCTTTTAGGTGTATCTATGATTTTTGTTGGAGACTTGGGTCAATTGCCCCTGGTGAATGATAGGCTGACATATGATATCAAAAGATGAGGAAATTTATTATGGGAGGAATTGAAAACTGTGGTTACTTTAGATAAAAGTTTCAGACAAGATGGAGAAAACATTGAACAACAAATATGTCGTCAACTTTTGACAAATCTTAGAGATGCAGACCCACAAATTGATGACTGAAAATTGATTATGATGAGAACTCCTATCAATTTAAATGTTACAACAAATGATGAGTTTCATAATTTTGTCCATTTGTTCTCCACAAATGATAATGTTTATAATCATAACAAGATAATTTTATATTCATTGAAGCATCCTACTGCATGGAGCGTTGCAACAAAAATGAGGAGTGTGAATACAATAGAAGATTGTTCAAATGGTGAGCTTGATATTGAATTATTAATCAATAATAATTCAAGAGTGATATTGACTTCAAATATTTGGGTAGAGACATGTCTTGTAAAAGTAGCATTGGGGTATATTTGAAAGATTGTCTACAAACCAAGAAGTACACCACCCGAGCCACCAACATGTGTTATGGTTGAATTTGACAATTACTCTGGAATATCATTTGAAGATCGTAATCCAAATATAGTTCCAATAATACTAATACAAAGGGGTAGAACACTTCAATTACCATTAAGATTGGCATGGAAATTGACATTTCATAAATCTCAGGGACTGACTCTTTCAAAAGCTACAATTGATATAGGGCCAAAAGAGAGAGAAGATTTGACATTTGTGGATGTATCTCATGTGAAGTCTCTACAAGTGATGAAGGGTTCTCCCCTTAATGCCACAAACACATAACAGAAACAGAGAAGCAACAACAATTTGTAAGAACATAAAATGGGCTTCTTATTATCTCCACAAATGTGGAATTACAAACTTTCAGAATTACAATAGGCAAAGCCACATGGGCATTCCCCTTGCAATATTCTGTAGGACAAAGCCTTGAATTATTACCCAAATCTACCCAAAACTTCCCTAGATAACACTACGGGCCTTCTTTATATAGGCAATTTCCATCGCTCGAGAAGGTTCCAGAAATCTAGCCATTAAGGCCGACTACCCTTAGCATTTAATTATTTTTCACTTTTATTACAAAAGGGTCGGCTTT
>MU227225.1:672755-682841 GCA_018584345.1 Thuja plicata
AATCATATCATGTGTTATATGTTCTTGTGTTATGTTTCTTTGGATGCACATTTGATATATGTTTAATTGGCTGAAATATAATTAATAGATAAACACTGATTCACCCCCCCTCTCAGTGTTTCTAACATCATATATACAAGGTTTTAATTTAGTTGGCTTCATCTCCCATCCTTTGTTATGGTTTATGTTGATAGTTGTAATTTGTGTTGATGTTATTAGAATTAGTTTTTGATTTCACTTCAAACAATAAAATGGTTTATGAATAAGTTCTCAAACATATTTAAATATTATAGATTTAGTTTATCTTAACTATAATTGGTTTTTGTTTGTTAAAAAATAAAACATTTTCTAAAATATTATCAATATGTATTATTTTTGAGAAATGTGGATACTATTCTAAAATAAATAAATATTACGATTGCAATTATCATATATGTCTTCCATGTGCCGTGGCTGCTACTAGCTTATCTATATTTATTTTCATAATATATATATTAAATACGCCGATAGATATTGTTCTTGAGGCGCCTATCTTCAATTTTATTAAATGTAAGGTGTAATAGGCGCTTGGAGAAGGATATCTATTGACGTATTTAATAAATATTATGAAAATAAATATAGATAAGCTAGTAGAAACAACAACATGTCAGAGCGTATGTACAAAGGGTTACAAAGGTTGTTACAGGGATTAGAAACTCAAGAGGAACATATAATGAAGAAGAAGTGATTGCAAAGATTCTTAGATCTTTGGCACCTATCTACAAAACTAAAGTGCAAGCGATAGAAGAGATCATACCTTTGTCAAAAACCTTCAATAGAGAGGTATTAATTGCTAAGTTGACCACCTTTGAGGCCATAGAGCTGGGAGATAAATTACCTAAGGTAGAATCTTCATTCAAGGCAACTGTGCACAATGAAAAAAAGGATTTATCAAGTCTTGCAAGCACTAGCAGAGATACTAGGTATGAAGAGCAGCAAAAACTTTAGTGGTGATTATTTTCCATTTGGCGAATGTCGCATGTCAGCAACCTGAGAATTGGCAAATATTTCCATCTATTTGATCGACCCTATCATCCGACATTTATTAATATTGGGTCCAAATCCCAGGCCCATCGCCCATCGATTTATTTAATTTTTCCATTTCTTACACCTTATCGCCAATGGAATATAAATTTTGGTCCCCGTAAATTTAAAACATTTGCCTATAATTTCTAAGCAACCCCAAATGGATGGCCTATATTCGCCAATCATTTTATACATATTTATAGGTGGCCCCAAATTTTCCTTGCATTTTATAGATGTGTGTCTCTAACCAACGTAATTTTTCCAACTTTATTAATCATGTGAAGGTATTGGATGACCCATAATCGCCTCAAAAATAACAAAATTATGTGTTATAATTACGCGGGCTTCGCCAATTCCAAATATTTGTATACCTAATATGGTAATACCTCCTATAAAATTCACAAAATAAGGATTAGTATAAAAAAATTTGATCGATAGCGAAGTTTCAGACTGTTGAGTGCAACTACATACTACATTGGCAAGTCACGATTGAAATTTAATTTGAGGCAAATGTAAGTGATACTTATTCTGTGACTCTATAGTTTTGAGTTCATTATTTTTTAGTGGTAACCAGTTAGCAAAAAGTGGTGACCAGGGAGACCTCAGACATGATTTTAGGGCCAATGAATCCAAAATCAGATTTATATATATTATAGTCCATTGTCACTTCTTCAACAATTTAACATTTTTATTTTGCACTGGAAGTCGTTGGAGAATGGAGATGTTGAATAAGAATAAGGCCAAGGGTAAGGCTCCTACAAGTGGGGAAAGCCACGAGAGGCCAAAAAAATGCAGAACCTTATCATCATACTTTGGTCATGGCGCTGGAAGTGTTTCTATCCAAAATCAAGAAGCTTCTTCATCACAAGAAGATTTTGAAGATTCACAACCTGAAACTACATGACATATTGAAGGATTAGGCAAACCTGATATCTCAGATCATGATGAACTTGAAGAATATTTTCAATTAAATACCCAGAATAGCCATAATGATATAATCAACTTGGATGAGACTGAGAATGTCAAAGATGATGATGGTGCAGGGAAAATAAAAAGAAAAAACAATTCAAAGAAGGATAGGGAATCAAAAAATGATCAGAAGTGGGAGTTGTCAAGGAATTTTCAAATAGAATGGGTGTCAAAGTATCCATTCATTAAACCAATGGACAATCTAATTGAAGGTCAGCCTCTGGTAGAATGCAGATGTAAGATTTGCACCAAGATAAATAAGAAGGAAAATAGGTTGCAGTTAAAAATTGACACCATAGAGAAGCATATGGGTAAAGTTTACTTAAAGAAAACCATAGATGGAGCTGAAAAATCAGTGATAAGATGAAAAACAAAGGATGAATCTCTCCATTTTAAGAATTGAAAATTATATGAATTTTAGAAGAATATACAGATGAAGCTTGCTGAAGTTAAAGGCTCTATTGAAGCTTGTTTTGGAAAAGCATTGGGGGTAGAACTAATAGGAAAAACTTTTCAGTTAAGTGTTGTTTTTAATATTTTGAGCAGTGGGCATCCTATGAAAGACTAGCCATCATTGAGTGCTTTATTACACTTTCTAAAATACTTTTGTCGAAGTCTGAAATGATTTAGGGAATTTTAACACTTTGTCGAAGGACTAACTGACGGGAACAAGCTTCTAAAGGATAATGATACTAGATGGATCTCTTTGTATGGACCAGTGCATCGAGTATTTTTAGAATATCAATCGTTGCTTGGTCTAATGAACTCACGTCATGAAGAAGCAGGGATACCCAGATTTCCTGAGCTGCTGCAAAGGTTAAGTAATGTAGAGACACTCTTAACGTTAGCATGTCTTCTCCCACTGCTAGAGGAAATGAGAAATATAATGAAAAAGGCCCAACAAAGAGAAATGTATATTGCAGAATATGCTGCGCTTCATAAATTGACATGCATGACGCTAGATAATTTCTATCAATCATGTGATGTAAAATTTTCCAGCTAGTTTAAAATCACAGATTTGGACAATCCTGACAACTTTTTAAAGATAGTGTAAATGGGGAGTTATGTGAAGTACACGGAGTTGAGATACCAATGTACTACTATGCCAAGGTCAAGTCTGAGGAACCAGGAAGGAACAACATGAAGCGAGTGTCAATTGTTAAAAGGGAAGACTTTACCAAGATCGTTGAGTCTATAACTGCTTCTGTGAATCGCATTGCCTATGATCTTTCCTTAGAGATTAGAGAAAGATTCCCTCCATTCAAACTACTTGAATCTCTAGCTATTGTGTTTCCTCGATATTGGAGTATCAACAATTCGAAGGATTATCAAAATAAGCTACTAGCTTTGATAGATCATTTTTGTAAAGACAAAGAGTTAAATGGAGTAACTCTAAATGGAATTTTAGATGAATCTCATTTGAGAGAACAATCTGGCCATTTTTCATAGACAATGAGGGAACAATATAATATTATGCAGAACCCCCATGAGGATGGATCAACAACAAGGCTTTGGAAATATCTAGCTGAGAGCGAAATGTTGAGTGATTCAATATCAGAATTTTTCAAGCTTGCTGATTTATGTCTGACCATGATATTGGGGTCGGTGGAGGATGAGAGAATTTTTAGTGCTTTGGGGTTCCTAAATTCAAAGATAAGAAACAAAATAGACAAGAATGTGGAAAATTGCTCAAGGCTCTATACATCCAGGTATGAAGTTCATACTTTTCCTTACGACAGTGCACTGAAATTGTGGAGGAAGAAATGACAAATAAGAGGGCTGGGAAACATTTCAAACCAAAGTGGGAGTGCCAGAGACAATGATGTGTCTGTCATTGACTCATGTACTTGTACTGGTAATGCTAGCATTGAGCTTGAGTTAAGAAGAGGTATGCAGAGTGCAGAAAACATATCAAAGAACCAAGGAAGCTATGAAGTTGATGGCGATGAATCCAAGGATCCTGATAATGATATGATGTGGAAACTTGAACCTTTTTAGAAGTAGAAGGTCCTAGGTATTTATTAAAATTTTTGTTGTAGTCTACTGTCAGTTTCTGTATCCAATGTCAAAATTAAAAAACATGAACGTGGTTGATAATCTCATGAATTCTACAATTAATAATGGTTTTCATTTGCATTATTAAGCTCTTATGGTACAATTCTTAAAGATTTTTTTTTTTAAATTTTTTTGAAAACATAGCAATTCATATGATACAATTATTAGAAATAGAGATTCTCATTAATTTATTTACAAATATGACACAATCTAACAATTCATTCATTAATAGTAGTAAGAAGTAGAACACAACTTTGTGTGATTCTATTTGCAAAAGTGAATTGACAATGAATTATGACTCAAGAGTCAATACCCAATTTAAATTTCATTAATCATTACCCTTAACAAATGACCCTGAATTCCCTTTTATAGAAACAAGGAAGAAATAATAGCTTCAGGTTGATTTGCCTAATGTGAAGAGTCAAGACCAGTACAACATCTCTACAACTATACATTTCGGCATTTGACAGGCCAGTTTAGTAAATTAGAAATAACATTATAGCATCTGCTACATTGATCCTATTAAAAAAACAAAGTTCAAACTTGTTACTTTTAACTCAATTCAAGCCAATAGATAAATAATATAGAGATGATTGAAACTGAAAGTACTTTCACATACTATTTTTGAGGAGATGATTTTGCCAGTTTGGTTAACATGCTCCATTCTGCATCGTTTGGAAGGTCAATATTTGTCAAGTTATAGTAGATGACCTTCAACCTTGTCAGCCATCCATACTTGTTAGAGTGACTTGAAAGCAATGATCCTTCCAATACTGCATTCAAATTTGTCAATGGTTTGATGAATTTTTCAATGCCTTCATGAGTTGTGTCATGAGGAAGCTTGCCTAAATCAGTCCTCATTTTCTCCTCCAACCTTTTTTGTAAGCTTCTCTTCCAACTAAATTTTTTAATGAGTTACTAGGACTAGGACTTAGAAAACCATGACCTATCATTTTGGTTGTTGTTTGATTCATCTTGGCGAGCTTTCTCTCAAATAAGGCAAGAGTTTCCTCTACTTCCTTTAGTTTCTAAAATTTTTGAAAGACAGAGATTGTTTTTATTGATGCACAAATGCGGTCATCAATTCCCTTACTTGCCAAATTCCTATCACTAGTTGTGTTGATTTGATTCAAAATCTATTTTGTAGTTTTCTCTCTTTGACAATTTTTTTTGTTCTTCTCAATGTGCTCTTTGAGCTTCCCAAAAACATCTCTAAGAATTTCATTCAATTAAAACCAATCACACAACCTATCACCAGTCACCTTTATTTTCCCCCAAAGGTCTCTTTTTATTTTCTTGACTATATTTTTCATTTGGTCATTCAAGTTATTTTCGTAAGTTTTAATTGTATTATTTTCCTTCTTTAGCTCTTCTCTCAATTCTAACAACTGGTGTTCACTCTATTTTTTATTTTCTCTGCTTCCTCTTCCCACTGGTTTTCTTTCTCTTCCCACTATTTTGCTTTTACCCTCTCATCTTCCAATTCTTTCTTTAATTTATTGTTTACTTGTGCCACACTCTCCACGATTTTGTATAAATTTAAAGAATAGGCTTTTTCATCCTCAAGATTTTTATTTCTGTCTTCCAAATTTTCCCTCACAAATTCCTGTTTTGCCTCCATATGTTCTTGATGTCCAATTTCTTCCTTAGAGGATGAATTTTTTATCCTTTTCTCTAATTCTTTGCACCTATTATCTGCTGCTTTCTCCTTTGCCTTTTCATTTGCCAGGTTTTCCTCTCTCTCTCTCTCTCCAACTTCATCATTAAACTATAGACCACTTGGTTGGTCAATTTCAACACATTTATCTTGTCCACATTTTTAATTTTGGATAAATCCATTTGGAGGGTGCTAACTTGAAATTCAAATGGATTTATTTGACTCTTTGGTGGATTGTTATCTCTAGTTGGGTGCATAACAACCATGAACTCCATCATTTATTTCTTTGGATCATATGTGGGAAATAACCTATTCGATGTAGGTTCTACATCATGAGCTTTAGAAAATGCATCCCTCTTCAATGTCTTATTATTTTGTCTATTTCTTTTTTTTTTGTTCAAAGTTAGTTACAAAATCATTGTAACAAAAATCAGGGTTTTCTGACATAATTGAATGTTTTAAAGGTGAAATAGAACTTGTAGTGATGTATGAGCTTCCACGTGTGATTCTAATAATTGCACCATGAGGATTAGTAATAGTAACACCCTAACCCATTACAAGTGGAGTATTTTGACTATTAGGAGGGTTTTATCCTGAAGGTGTGGCAATTGTTGGACTCACACTCATAGACACCATTGACATTGTTGTCATAAAATTTTTCTTCTTTACATTGCCTTGATCTATGGGATCCACTGATATCGTGTCCATTTGTAATGTCCTTTTCAAACCACTAGTAATACCCATGCCATCCCCACTAGTGGGAGTGGCACTTGATTTAGATTGAATCTGAGTGCTTGGAAAAGGTGGAACTAGATTTGAAGCTGGAACAAATGAAGGTGGAATGGTATGAGACTGAGTAGTACCTTTTTCTGATGAACCTCCAATTATTGGTGTCCTACCATGTTTTGGTGGAGTGGGTGTAGCAATTGGATACCAATTCCCTTCTCCTATGGGACCCAGATCACCCCTACCTGGAAAACCCATTTTTTCTACCATCTCAGCCCCTTTTCCATATTTTTCTTTTGCGGATGTACTGACTCTAGTAGAAATTGTCACAGAATCCCACCCATCAAGATCAGTATTTTGATCATTATAATCACTAGGATGTGCTTGACCAAGATGCTCCGCATTCCAAAAATCACTAAATATTTCATCCTCATCCAGATCATAAAGATCTGCAGAGGTCTTTGGCTCATCGAGATTCTTCCTCATTTCCCAAAAATATTTAATTTTGGTTGCAGTCCAATTATCATCTTTTTTGGGATTAATGGGAAGAATGTATTGAGAGGGGAGGGGTGAATCAATACCTCTAAAACATTTTGTATCCTATAATCAATTAACCTTTGTAATCAATTGCATGTCCATTCAATCTGATCTACACTATCTTGATGTGAGTTATATCAATTCATAACATTAATAAACATGTGAATCATTCATAGAAACATTCATGAAAGTAATTGACACATAACACAAGACACGATATTGCAAAAAAATCTTGTTAGGAAGTAAAAACTGCGGTGGGGATGGCACCCATAAAACTTCACTATCTGTAGATTAGAAGGGGCCGGTTAAGGCTTAAAATTGGATCACTTTTGATGATCTACCCTATTAGGAGTATTGGTGGAGACCTATTAAAGTCTACTCTATTAAGAGATTTAGAAACACTATTAAGTGTGCACTCGGTTAAGAGATTTGATGTTGGACTGTTTAATCCACCTTCCATGAAAGAATTTTTACACTTTTCTCCACTTGTTAGAATGATATAAAATTAAAAATAGACTTGGTAAATGCAATCTCCTATTGCTAATACAGATCCTATGTAGTGCACATAAAAATATTATCACCTTAACTGTGATTGAATAATACCTCTGATTATCGGTTTCCTCTGTTCTTGGTTCTGCTAACCAAATCCTTCTTTTTTTGTTCTAGTTCTTGAAACTCTCAATTCAATCCATAGATGTGCTCATTCTATTATCCTCTCTCTTTTTCCTTCTCACACACACATTCTAATGAATTATTGCATCATCTATTTATAGATGGACTGACTTCATCAAGTTTTGATAAAAAACAATGTTAACTCCAAGATCAGGTTTACAACTTATACCTAGATCTCCTAGTCTATGTGTTTTAAATCAATTGGAATGATTAAAGAACTTACATTCACATATATTGTCCCTAAAGAAATGGATTTAAAAAAATTAAATATCCTATAAATAGAATACACTTGCTTTATCTGACGTGGAAGTTAGATCCACTTTTTGTGGGCTACAAGTGACTTTTGGTTTTGTCTGTCGGTCATGCTTGACTATCCTTTAGTTTTGTCTGTCAGTGGCACTGTATCTATCTTGTCGGTCTGCACTGTAACTTTCATTTTGGGTTCCTCTATTAGGTTCCACTTTATCTTTTTTCTTTGTGATTTTTGGTTTACACACTAGCTTGTGTCATCGGTTTTCTCTATACTTAGTCATCTTTGGTGATCTCTTAATCTAATCTTCAGTTTTCTCTTTCCTATCTTTCGGTGTAGGCTTACCGAAAGTGTTGTTTGTATACTAATGGAAAATTAATGTCATCAATCTCCCCCTTTGACATTAGTATCAAAAACTGATATATGCAAAATACTAACAAAATTTTGACTATATACAACATATATAATCCTTAGTCATTTAATGACTCCCCCTATGTATATGCCGGTATATCTGTACATATGATATCTTTTCCTTCTACATATCATTTTCTCTTTATGATTATACATATACATATCTACCATTTTTCCATCTAAATGAATGTACATATCATTTTCCCTTTTTATTTTGTACTCATATCATTCCCCCTTTATTTGATATTAATGGCAAAGGCCATTTACCTTAGAGCTTATAAAAAATATGGGAATGTGAAGAATTCATGTCCTCCATAATTTTCTCCCATTTCTCTTTGAGGTTCTCCAGAGCCATGTGCTCAAGTGTGATCTTTGAATGCATGTCATAGATGCTGTCTGCTACAGACATCTCAGGAGTTCCTATCAGTTGCCTTGCAGGACTGATATGCTGTTGGAGCAGTCTAAGATTTGGCAGAAGTTGAGCTTGTAGCTCGGTTAATTATTCCCTGAAATGTGTTTCTGCTTCCCATAGCTCTTTCCTTAACCTTTTTACCTCAATTATTTTCTCATAATGCAGTTTGACTGCATTGTCTCCATCTGTGGTTAAGCTACTAGGACTATTTGCTAGATCTGCATCTAACTTTTCTATATTGTCACTATTTTCCTTAGTGAAATTCTCTATTGTGCTTAGATTTTGAATCAAGGTTATAGCTTTAGATATGATGGGGTCTAATTTAGATATGAATTCTAATAGCTTTACCTTATTTAATGCCACTTCTTGGCTGATGTTCTCTATTAGATTTCGTTGGTACTTCATTTCGTCTCTCTCCTCAATTGCATTCTTAGCATCAATGTTCTGAGTTGTGATTGCATTGGTGAGGGTAGCTAGTTGGTCAAGTTTAGGCTTGTTTTGATCAATATCAACATTGGGTACAATTTGATGTAGTATGTCCCATTTTGTCTCCAGTACCATGGAGTCCCTGTGCTATTTCTTCAGCTTCTCTTGCAATTCCTTCCTCTGGCATATCTCTCCATATTCTTGTAATGTGTCAATGTCAAGTGTAGAGGGGTCACACTTGAGTATTTTAATGATTTCCTCCAGTGTAACCTCTAACTTGTTATTCTTTGTCATCTTCTTCTTCTTCTGTGACTTAGTAGAATGTAACACCATTACCAATTTCTCATCCTTATCTATTATGCTTGATGATGTGACCTGTTGTGTTAGTAATAACTAAGAAGGGGGGGGGGAGGGGTGAATCAGTGGCCTCAAAATTTATCCTTCAAACATTAACCACCAATCAAATATACCTCAAATTATTAAGTCCCTACAAGATGCGTGCCATGAAATACTTATAATGATTAACTGTCTGTCGGTTTTCCTTGTCTGTCCTTATTCTCCTTGATTACTGATAAGCAATATAACTATTTACCAAAACTCAGTAAATAAGTAGAGTATACCGATCAACCCAGTTTTAACTATGTCAGATACAAAATAATAAAGAAATGAATCATACACACATAACACATGAATTTTTAACGTGGAAACCCTGTGAAGGGAAAAACCACTGGGACCGGTACCCCAAATTTTCACTCTTCTAAAGTGAGCCCTGTTAGAATCCAACCCTATTAAAGATTACAAACACACTGTTAAGTGCGACCTTGTTAGAGGATTTTATACATAGAGGTTGTCACTTAGTATCGGGCATCTATTGCTACCATCCTTGAATCAGCCTCCTTCTTAGAC
>MU227225.1:688921-713207 GCA_018584345.1 Thuja plicata
GGGGGGGGGTGAATCAGTGGCCTCAAAATTTATCCTTCAAACATTAACCACCAATCAAATAAACCTTAGATTATTAAGTCCCTACAAGATGCATGCCATGAAATACTTATAATGATTAACTGTCTATCAATTTTCCTTGTCTGTCCTTATTCTCCTTGATTACCAATAAGCAGTATAATTATTTATCGAAACTCAGTAAATAAGTAGAGTATACCGATCAACCAAGTGTTAACCATGTCAGATACAAAAAAATAAAGAAATGAATCATACACACATAACACATGAATTTTTAAAGTGGAAACCCTATTAAGGGAAAAACCACTGGGACCGGTACCCCAATTTTTCACTCTTTTGAAGTGATCCATGTTAGGAGCCAACCTTGTTAAAGGTTAGAAACACACTGTTAAGTGAGACCTTGTTAGAGAATTTTATACATAGAGGTTGTCACTTAGTATCGAGCATCTATTGCTACCATCCTTGAAATAGCCTCCTTCTTAGACCGTCAATAGGTATCAGGAAAATCCAATGCTACTTTCATGAATCAACCTTTTTGGCACTCCTTGGGATGTACCTCAATATATAGAAGACTGTTAAGTCCTTCTTTGTTAAGAGACTTGATGCTTCAATGGTTAAACTGAAACACTATGACTTGTTTCTAATGCAACTTTGAATTGTAGATTTTCAGATCTATTTAAGTACATTACCTCTCTAATCAATTTATCAATTCAATTCTTTATGCTCCACACTTTATGCTCTGTGATGCTGTGCTTCACTGTTCATCGGTGTCTGCAGAATTCTTTAGCTCTCCTTCAGCTTTGATTGATCAAGACTGTATGAAGTAATTCTTCATCAGTTTCTCTTCAAAATCCTCTTTCTATTCACTCCCCTTAATCCCCTTTTCATGTGATGTGAAAAAATGAATTAAGCTTGTCTCTTATATAGACATGATATTCACTGTTTCTTGATTCTTGATTCTTGGCGTGAAAAACAATCCAACCAAATTGATTTAAAGCATAACTCCTAATTTATCTCGTAGTTATCTTCTTTCCAACTATACAAATCTTCTTTTAATAAATTACTTAACTCTAGTTGAATAAAACAAAGAAAATAACTAGTTAAGTCTATCTTTAGCTCTTGCCAGCTAGATATTTTGTCATTTTCTGAATTCTCTATTTTTTCGGTCAAATCTTCAGTTAGTTTTCAGTGACAACTGATAGTTCCGTCGACATGACTCAAGTTATCTTCAGGATCTCCGTCCATCAGGCATAATTGGATTTTTACTAGTCGGGCAACTCTATTTTCAGCTCGTCGGGCATCCTTTGGTTTTTCTTTGTCGGGCAACACTATCTTCTGCTCATCGGGTATCACTTGAATTTTCTTCTTTGCCTTTATCGATGGTGTGCACTCCATTGGTGTTATCTGTTACTTAGTGAATACTTGACTTTTATGCAATGCTGAAAGCATAAACTTTGTTCCATTGATTCTCTGAAGTCTTTGGAATTTTGTACATGACCATATAGATGATATCAAGTTGACATCAATGAAAATACAAATCATTAACTGATTTAATGCCTTGCATTATCTTCAACTTAACATTATCAAATGTTCAACCAGTTACATGTCATCATGTTGTACTTCTTTCTACTACTTGGTGTCAATTTTAGCTCGTTAGGTGTCTGTAGACGTCTCCACATTCACCTTAACATTGTCAGTATCACTCTTGTCTATTTTCTTAGGAGTACCATCTTTTGGTTTGTCTCCTTTGTTGGTGTCCTTTGCTTCATCAGTATTGGTTTCTTTATTCTTTTCTTGAGTCTCTGCATCTTTGTCCTTATCTCCTTCAGTAACCTTGTTAGTGTCAGTTACGTTTTGAGTATCTTTGATGTCTTTCTCACAATCCATTTTATCCTTGTTTTCTTCTTCTCCTACATCCTTTGGAGTGTCCTTCTCAGGTGATTTTATTTTTTCTTGCACGATATTGATAGTTTATATCAATATTGGCAATTTTCCTGGAATCTTCACCTGTGCAGTATCAATTTGTGTGTCCTATTCATCAGTTGTGTCTTTTGCAACAATGACATCTTCATCCTTATTGATTTCATCTGCTGGGTCATCGGTAATGTCAATGAAATTAGTATCCACAATGTTGTCATTTGTGGGATCATCCCATATCTCATCTACAACATCTACAGTTTTGTTCCTTGTTGTATCAGCATCTTCTTTATCTAACTCAATGGATGTATCATCTTTAGGTGCCTTGGCAACATCTTGTTTTTGAAGGTCTTTTTTGGGTCTTACCTCCTCAATAGGTTTGTTCATGATTTTGCACCATTTCTTGTGGCTGTCCTTCTCAAGTTCAATTAACTTTCCTTCAAGAAACTTATATGCCCTCATCTTTGGTGAGAATTCTTTGTTGTGTTTCTCCATCAGCTCATCTATCTCAACCTTTTTAGATTTAGGTGGCATTAGAGAAACAAGTAATCTCTCTGATCTCTTTCTCATTCTTTAATGCAAATGTCCAATGGGAGGATAATCTATCCAGGAGTGCCCTTGGTACATAACTTCCTTCAAATTGCATTGGTACATATTTGAATTTGTACATTTTAGCTATCATGGCTTCCTCAACTTTATTCTGATCTTCTTGATTTAATTTCTGCCATTTTCTAATGTGTGGATCTATAATAGATCTAGAATTTGCAATATAAACACAAATGTCATCAATAGTGTCAGGTTCTTTTACCTTGACATTTTCTTCCTCTATGGCTTCATCTTGCTTGGTGTCTTCTATGTCCTCTCAGGTTCTGATGAATTTGCTTCCCTTCTTGTTTTGTCCTCTTTTCGGTGTGGGATCTTTCCTCTTGTAAGTCCTGACCTTTCCTTTCTTTAGAGGTGAAGGAGTAGATTCTTTGGATGTTTGGCTTCTAGTCCTTGAAGCAGCTATTGTCCTTGGTTTCTTAGATGGTGGAGGAGGTGGCGAATATAACTCTATTTTCTCAGAGTCATTCTTTTCTTCATCTTTACCGAGAGATAGTTGTTCTTCAGTTTCTTGCTCTTGTTCAACTTCTTCACCTTCCTCAGCTTTTTCCTCGGTTACTGACAAAATATTCTTGAGATTCTTTACCATCTTGTCTTTATTTTTGAGTATCTTCTTGACAACTAGGCCTGATTTAATTCATGTCTTGGCCTCTTCATATGTGCCAAAACTTGGTTGCTTCTTGTCTAGTGGTTCATTGATTAAGGCATCAATTGCCTTTGTTGCAAGATCAATGTTAATCTCATATTCCAATGGTTGTAACCATGCCATCCTTGCTACAACAGGTTTGATGTAAGTATTATCCGTGCCAACCATGAAGCATATCTCATCCTTATATTTCTCAATGAGTTGCTTCGAGATTCTTACCCTCTTTTGCATTCGGTCTTTGAATACATTGAAGTATTCATTCATGGCTATTTCAAAGTTATCTCCTAGTGCAGCTATGTGCTCACTTATTTGCATGGTGACCAGTTTGGTGCTGTCCCATTTCACATCTCCTATGGATGGGAACTTTTCCTTAAAATAGAAGAAGATACACATTATTAGTGAATCAAACTTACAAGTGTTTGACTTAGCATTCCTGATTGCCTTTAGGTTGTCCTTCAACTGATTCAGGAGTAGCTTGGATAAGTCCAACTGTGTACCTTTCCTCACAATTTTTTAGTCAGTGTCCACTGCACTTGATGCTATACTATTTAATATACTTGCTTGGAAGAATTTATAACCAAGAATACATGCACCAAAATTAATCTCATCATTAGTAATTGTTGTTACTTTCAATCCCCAGCCATCCCATTTGGCTCCTATCATCTTTTCGGTCTCTGCCTTTAGTGGATACTTCAGTGTCTTTACTTTATCTGTTATGGGGTAACCGGTGACTGCATGGATGACATCTTAGGTTATTTTCTTCCGTTCATCCAATCATAACTTATTGTTTTACATTCTTCTCAGTACTAACCGAATCCAATCAGTTTTGAAGATCTTCAAAAACATTAGGGCATTGGTGAGCCCTTTCACCTCAATGTGTTTGTGCTCTTCCTTAAGTGTCCTATCATTGTTATAAAGCTTCTTGTAATCTTCTTCTACCTCTGACGTTCCAATCTCTACAATTTCTTAGTGTATGAAGGATCAAACATCTTCAACCAGCAAAACCCTAGCTGGAATGAGCAAAAATGCACCAACATCATCAGGTTGTGAGGAAACCTCCAGATGGATCTTATAATTAGGTTCCTCACATGCCATGTTCTTGATGAGCTTGAACTCATCTTTCTTTGCATTCTTAAATTTCACGGTTCGTGAAGTCGATGCCATTTTTATAAAATTAGGGCTTCTATATAATGCATAAAAATGGAGCTGTCGATCTTGAAGAACTTACTGTTTGTGCTTGCAAAGATCTCTGAACTACTTTGGAGTGCTGGAGGTCAAGTCATGATCACTCTGTAGCTTGGTTGCTTTCTTCTCAAAAATTGCCTTTCATCGCTCTGCTTTGGGTGTTGTGACAAATGAGTCACTCCAATGCCCTATTTATAGCCATTTCGCTAAACCGCATGCCATAAATTCTTACCAACTTATCGGTGTATGAATATTGAGTTCATCGGTGAATATTTTACTTCCATCGGTGATACTTGCAACATTTCAGAGCAGTCAGTGTTCGCTTTGCTTTTACCGACATGTTTTAGTATCACTGAAAAATTGTTTATGCACTTGTTTACCGATGAGGCTCAGTCTATACTAGCAACTTTTGATTTTAACCGATGCATCTCGGTAAATGTAGGCAGTCTTAACTTTGAGTGTATACTGACGAGTTTCAGTATATATGCCTGAAAGCATAGTTATCACATATTTCAACAAGTACAACCATGATGCATCTTTCTTATGCTAATTTGGAATTGTATCAACATATTATGGAATGAATTTAAGTAATATCTTGGGGTAATGCAGTTCCATACTTACTTGTTTTGCTTAGGTGGGGTTGGTTATGTCACCGACATTGGATGGGGTGTCACCATTTGCATTTCTCATTCCATCTTCACCATTGCTTAAAGATTTTCTCCACATTTTGTCTCTAGCCCTCTGGATATCTTCAATGGTGTTTCTATTGGGATATGTCCTTGTCTCTGTCATTCAGTCTCTGCAGTCTTTCTTGAGATGACCAACTTTATGACAGTGTAAGCATGCCGTTCTGGGGTTTGTCCAACCTCTAGAATTTCTAGTTCATTTTCTCATACAATTTGCAGTAATGTGACCATATCTTCCACATGATGCACAATTTTTCCAAGTGTTGTAATCCCATACATACTGATTACCTATTCTCTTTGGTTGATAGGGAGTTTCTTGACCTTTAGGCTTCCATGATTGTCTTTTCTTTTTCTAGCATTCAAGAGTTGTGTGCCCATTCATTTTGCATGTAGGATAGTATTTGTCCATGTAGGTTTCCTTCTTTGGTTGTTTCATCTCAGACTTACATTCATATGCTTTATGACCTTTCTTGTTACATTTATAATAGAGTCCTATGAATGAAGATATAGATTTAGGAATACATTTCATTTTGCCTTTGCATACATTTAATGTATGGCCTTGCTTTCCATAGTGATTTCATGTAAGCTTTCTTGGTCTTGGATTTTCATAGACATTCTTTGGATTGGATTAATTTGATGATTCTCCATTTTCAGTAAAACCTAGACCGTTGTTGTTGTTGAATCTTTGTTGTCCCTCAAGAAAATCATCCATTCTTTTATTTCTTTCTTCATCCTTTTTGATAATTTCATTATGCTGTTGCTGTATTATTAATTCATAATTTAACTTTTCATTCTCATCCCTCAGTTCACTAATAGCTTCTATTCTTTCAATGAGTTCAACATTTAGTCTATTTGCCTCTTGAATCATAAGAATAATCTAATTTGTTTTCTCATCGTGATGCTCTGTAAGTTTTTGCATTTTAGACTCTTTTTCTTGTAGCTTTTCTATGATCTTTCTTCTATCATCAATATCTAGTGTTCTTTCTTGTTCAACCTATCTAGCATTGTTCATGACATTAATCATCCTTACAATCTATGTCTCTTGACCAATTTTCATAGATTTAACTTGTCCAGCCAGATGTAGATTGATTTCAGTTAGGCTTGTGATACTTTCTTCTAATGTATCTGATGCTTTGCTTGTATTTGATCCTGAAGACTCAAAGAAATATGGTATCTCTTCCTCCTGATAATCTGTCTCATTATAGCGAGATTCCATATTCTTTCTTTCATCCAGCAACTGTCTCATTCTAATTCTAGCTTCTTTATACTGTTCATAGAACATCTGAATTTCAAGCTTTTTGTTCTCAATATTTTTATCAAGTTTATACTTCTCCATTGTATGATCTTTTCTCTTAAGCCTTTAAGCTTTCCAAGAAGAGACTCAGCTTTGATACCAATTGTTGGGATTAATGGGAAGTATGTACTAAGAGGGGAGGGGTGAATCGGTACCTCTAATTTTTTTTTGTATCCTTTAATCAATTAACCTTTGTAATCAACTACATGTCCATTCGATTTGATCTACACTATCTTGATGTGAGTTATATCAATTCATAACATTAATAAACATGTGAATCATTCATAGAAACATTTATGAAAGTAATTGACACATAACACAAGATATGATATCGAAGAAAACTCCTGTCAGGAAGTAAAAACTGCGGTGGGGATGTCACCCACAAAAATTCACTATTTGCAGATTGGAAGGGGCCGGTTAAGGCTTAAAATTTGATCACTTCTGATGATCTTCCTGTTAGAATAAATTCAGAATAATAGAGTGGGGGGGGGGTGAATCAGTTATCCTCAGATCTAGATGTGCCCATTTAAACTTTATACCAATCTGAACAACTCAGATCTGCTCGGCAGCAATAACATGAAACAACAACATACATATGCAGTTTACTGTTAAGATGTAATCAGCTTTGTAGAAACTTATCAGTAAAACACAACATACATAATCACACAAGTTGACACCAGTATTTAATGTGGAAACCCAATTTGGGAAAAACCTCCAATAACATGCTATCAACTTTTCACTCTTCTAAAGTGAGCTCTGTTAGGAGCCAACCCTATCAAAGGTTACAAAACACATTGCTAAATGTGACCTGGTTAAAGGATTTAATCACCCTATCAGGAGTGGCCTTGTTAGAGGACATAGAACATTCCACCTGAATGTCACCTTGCTAAAAGGATATATACAATGATTGTTAGGTCAACCTGGTTAAAGGATTTTGACTGATACAATGGTTAGAAAGTAATCAGCAGGTGTGATCTAATACATACAACTTACTTTGAAAATCTAGATCCAATTTAGCTCTAATGCTAATTCACTGAGTGGCCTGCATTCTCATTTCAATCTCCAGATCTTCTTGGAAATACATTAAGCAATCACTTATGCAACTTTCTGCTTCTCTACTTAGCCTTCTCTCCTTAGATCATGCAAATCAGTCAATTAACTATGCAATCCTCTTGCATGCATCCATACTTCATGAATAACCCCTTGAGGTTATCATATACCTCTTTATCTAGGTCAGAGAAATATTTTTCCTCTTAATCAAGATCGTAGATCTTAGGTCAGGTCAGATCCAACGAATCTTTCCATCATTACATTTAATTTATTTCTCCAAAGAAATAACTAATTGAATCTTTGATCCATGCATTAATTACGGTTACCCATACATTTACATAGTGTGGATCAATCAAGCTTATCCTTAACTAACTTTACATATCCCAATAAAATCAACTAAGTCAGCCAGTTATCTCAAATCTCAACAATTACCAAAATACTGCTGCTCAGCCAACACTGTGTTTCCTCGGCAATTTAATGACACTCGATTGACACTAGAAATTATGCTCGGCATACACTGGTGCTCGGTTGACACAAAATTTCTTAGCACAAATTGTTCATAGTAAACTATCATCAAAAGATAAATAACACATTACTTTGCCAATGTGCCAACTAATCAAGTACCCTTGTGATTTCCCATAACTCAACCATTCCACTTGGTCTTCTTGTTAAATCTCCTTCATCAATCAATAGATATGGTACTCAAGAAGATAGCAATAGTCTCACCAATTAAGGTTTGACATCAATGACAAAACAACAATTGTTTCCACTATAGATTTCCAACAATCTTTCCAACACTACCCTGTTAGGAGTATCAGTGGAGAATTGTTAAAGTCTACTCTATTAAGAGCTTTAGTAATACTGTTAAGTGTGCACTCGGTTAAGAGATTTGATGTTGGACTGTTAAATCCACCTTCCTTGAAAGGATTTTTACACTTTTCTCCACTTGTTAGAATGATAGAAAATTACAAGTTGACCTAGTAAATGCAATCTCCTATTGCTGATATAGATCCTATGTAGTTCACATAAAAAGATTATCACCTTAACTATGATTGAATAATACCGATGATTATCAATTTCCTCTATTCTTGGTTTTTCTAACCAAATCCTTCTTTTTCCTTCTCACACACACATTCTAATGAATGATTGCATCATATTTATAGATGGATTGACTTCATCAAGTTTTGATAAAAACAATGTTAACTCTAAGACTAGGTTTACAAATTACATGTAGATCTCCTAGTCTATGTGTTTTAAATTAGTTGGAGTGATAAAAGAACTTACATTCACGTATATTGTCCCTAAAGAAATGGATTTAAAATAATTAAATATCCTATAAATAGAATACACTTGATTTATCTGACGTGGAATTCAGATCCACTTTTTGCGGGCTGCAACTGAATTTCAATTTTGTCTGTTGGTCATGCTTGACTGTCCTTCAATTTTGTCTGTCGGTTGCACTATATCTGTCTTGTCAGTCTGTACTATAACTTGCATTTCGGCTTCCTCTGTCGGGTTCCACTTTATCTTTCTACTTTTTGATTTTTGGTTTACACACTAACTTGTGTCATCGGTTTTCTCTGTACTTAGTTATCTTTGGTGATCTCTTAATCCAATCTTTGGTTTGCTCTTTCTTGTCTTTCAGTGTAGTCTTACTAGAAGTGTTGTTTGTATACTAATGGAAAATTAATGTCATCACATATTTACATTGAAAAACTAGGTTGTTTGAAATAGCTTTTGTAGATGGTTGAGCAAGTTGCTGGTAGAAATTGTAGGATGTCCTATGTTGCACTTTTGCCTTCTTCTTGTGCAATGCCATAATTTGTGATGAAAATTCTTGTATAGAAATATTATTTTCAGCGGCGTATTTCTCCATCTCTTGTTTGACCTCTTCCTAGGACTCCATGTTTTTAAAATTTTCTATCAATGACATACTCTCATGTTGACATTTACTTGCGGAGCTCCCATTCTCTCTAAGCTTTGTTCCAATTATGTTTAGTGGATCATACTTCCAGTGAGTGTCAAAAACAAAGAAAAAAATTGAAAAAAAAGCCTCTGCCACTTTAAATCCTTTTCTCTCAAATGTGAACCCTCCCAATGAGAAAGGCAAGGAAGGAAATATCATTTTCTTTTGCTGACCATTAAAGAGTACATTTGTGCTCTACATCTGCTGAAAATATTCCAATGCAAATACCCTCTATGTAACATGTATTGGAAGTTCATAGGGTTCTACCGTTGAACTGTAAAACCTTAACATAGTGTAGTCTTCCATGAAGTACCAGTCAACCAATTGTATTTGACTTCTGAGTTGAATGCAATCTCTACAAGACACAGGAAATTGAGGCAACAGAGTGCCTGCAATTCTATGATACATTGGTGCCAAAAAGAAGTCTAGAAAATTGTTATAGTTCCTTCTGTTATCACTCATCCTTATCTTAGGTGTCCATTCATATAGTGCATTTTGGACCTAACTTTGAAGCTTGTTTGTCTAAAATATTGCACAATGCTTTGCTAAAAGAAGATAGCACAAGTAGGTTGTGAACCTAAATATCTTCTATGAACCTCTTTTAATAATTAGTAATTGTTCTTGCATGCAATGAATAGTGTGCTCAATAAAATTATATTTTACTGGTTCTTTTTCACACTGAATATGAAAAATTATTTCAAGAATGCTGGCACCCACTTCTTTGTTACTATCCAATCCCAAACAAAATGCTAGAAATGAAATACCATCCTAAACCCATTGCACAAAAATATCATAATCATAAGGAGGCTTATGATCTGGATCCAGACTAGAACTTCTTGTTATTCCTCTGATATATGTATATTTATGTTTTGCATCTATTTTTTCACAATTCTCTGCCAGCTTTCCCAGGTCAATGTGCACATTTGATTTTTGCACTTCAAACCCTAGGTCCAATATACTAGCAAATTCAGCCTCTGTTATCGAAAAAATATCCTCCCGAGTATTTTTATTGACAATTTATTTTCTACTTTCATCATAATTTTCGGCACAGAGCATGACAATTTCTGGATAAGGGAATACTTGAGGTAACGCCATGCGTGCTGACCCAACAACCCACACTACAATTTTATTTGTCTTTTCCTTTAATGTGTTGTTAAATGGAATTTTTTTGAATCCTTCATTGGATCTTTCCACTTATTTTCAAGTGCAAATATAATTTCCATGATTCCCTTATTTCCATGGATAACAGGATAAAAAATATCATGGAATTCATTAGTGAAACCTGGTGTTTTAACCAGTTTGTAGAAGTCTATTATCTCTGTTTCCTTTCTTTGCCTTTTACTCATACTCTTGGTATTTGTTTCCCATCGTTGACTGTGGTATACTAGTATTACTATTTACTTGTACAAAAATTCAAAAAATTCTACACAGGTGACAACTACAATTTACAGGCGTGTTTGAAAATTCAACCCTAATTCTATGTCTACAATCTAAATAGTAAACCACTAGATTTGAAAAATTTAAAGGGCAGGATGTGGGTGTTCAGGATCTTACCCATAAATTCAATTTGTGTAGACTGTGAGTGGGCAGAGAGCTGAGAGACTCTGTTGCATTCCTCAATCCTTAACCTAGAAGCTGTAACCCCTTTTTGAATCTCCAATACAGTATACTAGTAAGAACTGAAAATATAAAAAATTTAGGTTAAAATTGTACAATCGTGAGTAGTCATCATGAGTAGTACTGAATCATCAGTCATGACTCATCACTTGTATTATTTTTTATTACTTATTTAGATATTTTAGGTCACTAGGACATGCGTCACTTAATTGTTTGGTCTGCAGTCAAATTGAGCTTATTACTTATTACATGTTAAGTTACTGTTTTACTCCAATTATGATTTTAATTAAACTTAGCTGAGTGTACACATGTCATGATTCTGGAATACGTTTGCAAAAATGGGGTTTCTTTTCCCTTTCAGCCTGAAATACACCACACATCATTAATCTATGCTCATCCAAAGGTTGTTGGTTTCTTTTAATCTTCCTTTATATTTTGGTCTTTCGGTCGTCATCGAATGACACCAATTGAACGAGTGTACATGTGTCATGATTCTGGAATAGGTTTGCAAAAATTGGATTTCTTTTCCTTTCGGCTTGAAATAAACCGCATGTCATTGATCTATGCTTATCCAACAGTCGCTGGTAGTCACTATCATGGGTGGCGGGTCCCATTAAAGAAATAAATGAAAAAACTTTGAATTATATTTATTAGATGACACCGATTGTGTGAGTGGTCACGTGTCGTGATTTTAAAATAGGATTGCAAAAATGGGGTTTCTTTTCCCTTTTAGCCTGAAATATACCATATGTCGTTGATCTCTGCTCATCCAACGGTTGCCAGAAATATAGTTACATGTAACACCATACACCAAAAATTTATTAAATTAAAATTAGATTAAATATTGAAACTGTCTAATATAAAAACAACTGATTAAATTATTGCAATCACAGAAAAATGTCTAATTATTTATTAATTTATTACAATCCCATAATTTATAAAATGCTTTAAACTTTTACAATTCCACATTTGTAGTCGCACACATGACACATAATGATAATACATTTGTCATTGACATGGAAAAGTTAAGTTATTACTTTTAAATAAATCACACACATACATTAAACATTGTTACATTTCTCGGTTCATATTATATGATATCACAGGTTCACACATAAATTTTACAATGTGAATGGGCATATAATTTATTATTTATCATTTATCAATAGTAAAGTCTTTAGATTTCTTTACAAAATTGCAATTAAACAAAATTACGCAGACAATCTATTATCTCACACATTGATACGTGTCTCATTTCTGGAGGAAGATAGAAAAATTACAATAATTATGCAATTTAAGAAAAATTATAGAGTGGAGAGTCCAGACAATCTATTATCATTCATTAAGAGTCAAACATCAAAATTTCATTAATTATTTCAAAAATTTACATCACTAATATTGTAGTATACTTTATAATTATAGAGTTTAACTTTAGACTATAGTCGCACTGTAAACCCCTACAAAATGGGAAGTATCCAAATAGTTACAAAATTTGTTGCCACAAGGGCATTGGTTGATCATATAAGAAAAAAAATAAAAAAAAATGAAATGCATAAACCCTGTTTCAAGAACATAAACACTAAGGGTCTTCATCTCCATCCCTGCCTGAGAATAATTGTCTGTGGAGGATAATCTCCCCAAATTTGTTGAGCCAGTTGTAGTCCATCTCCTTGAAGTCTTCAAGGTGAAACCACTTCCGCAAGAAGTCCGTCTCCAGCATGCTAACTTCTGATGTTGCGTCAGCTGCATTTCATTAAGGTTCAGTATGAAGGGTTTCCTTTCCACATTGCTGTGTCACTGGATAATCTTTTCAAAATTTTCAGCCCAAGGGATACCCAACCCCAGTTCTGCAAAGACAATGACTTGGACGTCATCCACCAGAAATTGATCCTTGAAAACATTTCGCAGCAACATAAGCATGTCTACCTTCTCTCCTCCAAGGTTGAGAAGAGACGCCAGGAAGCGGTGTTGGCAAGTTGACACTACAAAGATCATATGACTAATTTTGTGTTGTCATTATGACAACAAAGTCATATAGGAGTTTTGACAATCAGTTCATAAACCTTGAAGACCAAAAATTGACTAACTATAGAAGATAGTGTAGTTAGTGATATATCCCCTAATCAGAGCACTAGCGCATGTGCATATGATCGAGTCATGGTCTGTGTCTTTGGATATGAGCTTATGGATATAGTATTATGCTAATTCTACACACGCAGGTTCAGATATATCAGTATGGTGAAGTTACAACAAGTCCAAGTGCCCTAGCTGCTTGGCAGAATAGAGCATGGAGTCGATTCCAGTTTTTGATTAGCACATATTAATTTGTTTTCCATTGGCTATGCACCTATTGTAATATGTTTGTAATTATGTTATTAGCACTCATGTAGACACACTTGAGCCAATTCATTTGGAAGCGTTGTGTATGTTATTTTTGGGCCGACTAAGTCCTAGTTTTTGGTCGCATCTATTGAGTATGTATATATTCTACCAGTGATTAGAGTTTCAGCACACAAAATGAATTGATCAGACAAGAAGTGTCATAACAGCAGTTCAATTTACAGATATAGTGTGTATCTCTCATCAGGAGGTTGTATCCTTCTTCTTTATTGAGCAGTGAGCTTGGGCATTGAGCCATCCACCTTTAATAGGGTTTTTTAAAGAATCTTAACAAGGTCATTGTACTTGCATTGTAAAGGTTGCTCCTAACAGGGCAAAGGAACTCTAACAAGTTCATAAGATTAGTGAAATTATTTGTGGGTACTAATTCCCACCAGGGTTTTCCTCTGAGCAAGGTTTCCCTATAAACATATTTTGTGTTATGTGTTAATGTGTTATGATTAATCAATTATATATTTTGGTTTAAGTTTCAAGTTGCTAAATTATACTAAACATTGATTCACCCCCCCTCTCAGTGTTTCTTTCAATTGGTATCAGAGCTTTGGTCCTCTGAGAGAATTTTAACCACTTGAGGAGATCATGGACTCAGCAGAAGTGAAACATCTGAAAAATAATCTTGAATTAGCTCTTAAAGATCTTGATAGATTTGAAAAATAAAATGAATAACTGAAATTGAAAGTTGATGGCTTGCAAATGCTCATCAAAAAATTAAGAAAATATTTGAAAGATTGCTCTATGAATGATTTGGGAAAAATGGTCAAAAAGATGAATGAAGAAAACATGTCTCTGAAGGATAAGATTGAAGATTTGAATGAACAGCTAATAGATAGGCTAACAACTGTTGAAGAAAATACCAAAGAAAGTAAAAAATTAGATGAAGAACTTGTGCAAGCAAATATGAAGATCTTGGAGTTGGAGAACATCAAGAAAAAGATAGAATCCGAGTTGACAGAAGCCAAGAATCATATTGAAAAATTACACACAAGTTTTGATCTATTATAATCACAACTTTATGCACAAAATTTAAGAGATGATACCACTGGTGTTGGATACAATGAAGCACAAATTCAAATCAATACAATGCAAGAAAGAAAAAAATCACAAGAAGAAACCACAGAAGCAAAGGCAACTGAGAATCTTGTAGAGGCTAAAGCAAAACCACCTAAAGATGAATGCAAACCAGTTAATTGTACTTGTTATGCCTATAAAAAACAAGGACATATGGAAAGAGAGTGTAAAGAGGTAAGACCTTTCAATGGTTATTGTTATTCATGCAATAAATTTGGTCATAGAGCCATACACTATAGATCAAATCTAAGAAATCATACACAACAAATCAAAGAAGTCAAACTCAGTACAATTAGAGAAATCAATCACAAAAAAATTATCAGAACATTATATGTCAGCTATGCAACTACAAGGGACACACAACTAAATAGTGCAACATGGTTAATCATGTCAACAATCCTCTAGTAATCTATCATTCTTGTAAAAAAGCTGGACACATCTCAAGGTATTGCAGATCTAGAATGCAAATACAAGAAAGAGATAATAAGTCTCAAGGATCTCTATTTGAAGAATCTGGAGAAGTCAAGTTTGTGAAAGCTATAGAAGATTCAGGCAAAATATGGATTGAAGTAAAGAAAGATGATGGTTTTGACAAAGTGGTATATGTATCCATAGTGGATGCAACTTCTACTTCTGGTTAGATGACCCTAATGGTCATAGGGGGAGCTAGACAAGCTCTAAACCCCTGCGTGGTAGGTATACTCATCTCCGGGTATGCGCCTTTAGTTTTATGCTTTTGGTAACATTTTGATATAGTATGCAAGAGCGTAAGGTTCTAAGTAGAGTAGGAACTAAAATTGGAATTCTCAGTGGAAACCATGTTACGACAACAAGCATTAAATGAAATAACTCATTTATAAGTTGGTAAAAGATCTTATATCTTCACTTTTACATTTGAGATCAAGAAGTTGGAGAGCACAGGAGATTCAAGCATCTTAGTATTGACTTATTACTGTTGGTTGGTTAGAAAAGTGGATTGCAGTTGTAATGGAACCCAAGCATGGATGCGACATTTCAGAATCTCTGTGAAACCCTATTTAAGAAAGTTACAACTAAGTAATGGAAACTCCTATAGTGTTTGACATCTCTAAGAAAAAGAGATATGTGTTTAAGAAGCATCCTTTCAAGTCAGTTTTAGATGATGTTGAGGGAGCATTTTCCAAGACCCCGTTAGGAGTCGTCCATGTTGAGGACATACGCCCTTACATTTACTATAAGAAGGAGTCTATTAGTGATAACATCATAATGACACTCATGGAATCTATGATGAACCTAGATTAATCATTCAAGGATGAATTCTCACATCTCTCTGATAACCCTATTTTTGAGTATACAAATGCACATGAGTTCTATGAACCAGAATGGGTTAAAATTCTACTCAGTAGGATTCATGATGATCTATTTTGGATTGGTGAAGTTCCTGTCTGTATTACTGCTGATCTCATTCATGAGATGACCAAATTCTCTAAGGTCAGACCTGTTCTTCCCACTGGAAAGGATTTCAAGAACAGGTTGAGCAGGCATGCCTATCTAGAAGTGATAGGCGCATAATGACTGTTGATCCTATTGTGGAGAAAGACATCAAACTCATCACTATGATACTTGGCTACAAGTTTCACCATGCAAGAAGACTTAATAATGTATCCACAGCTACAATTATGGCAAAAATAAGGATGACAAGAGATAACACTCAATATAACCTTTGTGAGATATTGTGTGCACAAATAATTGAGAATATTAAAGCTATCAAGCATGACAAAAGAAAATATTCAGATTTGGCTCGTTGATTATATACATATACTTCCACATTGTTGGTAAGATCTCTAATCTTTACCTAGATAGGAGAAAACCTACCTTGTCTCAAATTTCATTGAAAGCTACATCAGAAAGTAGTATAAAGGACTCTATGGATATGGAGATCAAGACATTCAGAATTAAGATGTAGAAGAGGTTTAGAATACCTAAGAAGATAGTTGAAAAATACAAATATACTTCATGGTGGAAATAGACTGTACATGCATGGAAGAAGTTGAGCCAAGAACCAAATGGATTCACCCACTTGGTTATGAAGTAGAAGAACATGTTTTGGAAGGATATGCACAAGTCCTTCTATCTGCGCCTAAAGATCCAAACGAGCCTAGATGGGGCTCATATAGAGAAAAGACAAATCAAGTTGAATCTGTCCTCTTCATTGTAGACAATAAGAGGAAAGCATCAAGGATTACCTCTAACATTCTGAAAGTTCATGGTGTCACCCAAGAAGACCTAGATAAATCTAGGGAAGCTAAAATTGCTAGAGAACTTAAGCAAACACCTACATAAGTCAAAATAGAAAAATCTGATGTTATCTAGAAGAAGAAAAAGAAGAAGTCTGATGAGAGCTTATCTGCGTCCTCTACTACTATTGACCTGGAATCATCTCCACCTTCTATGCCAAGAAAGATGAATAGAAGAAGGAAGAAAGTCCCCACAAGCCACCCATCCTCAAGGATAACTCGAAGAAAAGTAAATAATACTGAAGCCCCTCCTGAGGTAAGATTTAGACCTAGTCTTGAAATCTTGAGAAATAGAATCATTAATGAAGGACGACTAGATTTAATTGCAAATGTCTATGATAAATATCAAGAGATTGATAAATCAGAGATTCATTCTATGATTATCTCACATATGATCAAGTTTAAAAGGCCAGTTTTGGAACTTAAGATAGTCATTCCAGATAGATTATGGAACATACTTGACTTATTAAAAAGACAAGCAATAGAAGAAGATATGAGGTTTAGAGAAGAAACACTAGATAATCTTCTCCCTGTTTTCTCACATGATGAGAAGGAAATACTGTTAGATCTGGTAAAACCTCATCTAAGAACCAAGACAAGAAATATTCACATTATGAATAAAGAGTATGAGTTGGTTGGAAAAGAGACTGAAAAAGCATTCAAGCAAGTGTTTTTGGATAGAAATATGTATCCATCAATGACGCCTACAACTAAAGTGACTCCAGTTCCTTCCAAACAAGAAAAATAATCAGATATTCTTAATGTGCCTATGACAGCTCCATAGGATTATGTTCCCAAAGTTCCATCACCCTTTGATATAGTCAAGGATACAGAAGAAACCATTATGATTAATGATGTTAAGATAACAATGATAACTTCAAATAATGACTTGAACAAATTTGAAAAAGCATTTGTCAGCACTGCAGAAGATAAGAAGTTATGCACTGATAATACCTCCTTGCAGCAAGATGAAGTTCTTACTCAAGACTCAACATGTTTGAATAATGAGGAAGGTAATCAATCTAATGAACCACCCTCTGTGGATATCCCAGTGAAAAGTTAATGTATGTATGTAATTCAAAATTCTATATTCACTCCATCTATCAAACCATCAATATCATTGTTGTCAAGTTTGACCCCTGACTTAGCAAACCTAGATGCATGGGGAGAAGAAGATTTGATCAAAATAAGTGTATTAGCCATGGAGAAAGAAAAAGAGAAACAAATTATGAGAAATCCTATCTTTCTTGAGTCAGTAAAAATTTTGAACAACCTAATTCCAACAGAGAAGAAATTGAAAAATATTCAATCAGTTGATGATGTCGATAGCATCTTGACAAGCTTCAAAGAAAACTTCACATGTCTAGTAGACTCAGCTACTAAAATTGCAGAAGACAAGTACAAAAAGGAAAGGTTGGATGAACTAATAAATAATTTCTCATTATATCTTAACTCATTGAAGATTGGTCAAGTAATTCTGAAAGAGTTAGCAGTAAAAGGAAGAAATGTGATAGCTAACTGTATGGACAAAGGCAAATTCACTTCTGAACACATCAAGAAGATTGAGGAAGAAAACATTTTGATTGAAAATATAAGGAAATCAGTTGAAACATCTTCTCAAGATATCAATATCTGTAACAACATCTATCAAGGGCAGATAGATAAAATTGAGAAAGCCAAGATAGATATCAACAAGATAAGGACCAGACAAACAAAACTGAGAAATGCACTTGCACCCTCCTTAGCTGTACTAAATGAGAACATCAAGCATATTGATGCAAATATTGTCACATATGATCAAGGCCCATACATGGATCTATTAAAGATGGAGAACCTCACATATGCATTATGTGCCCATCTTCAGACTGTTGATGCACTCAAGGCATTTTGGAAACAAGAAACCAAGAATCTGCAGATTGCATATCCAGATGTGTACTATAAGTAAGTACTTAGAGAATTTCAATTTTTGACACCTTTGTCATTAATGTCAAAGGGGGAGTATAGTATATAAAGGAGATGGTTTATATAGATGAAACTATGATGTATAGTTTGAAAAGACATAGCAGTTTTGTGTTAAGTCAAAATTTAGTAACTTAGCCACAATCCTTTGTTGCCATTAATGAAAAAGGGGGAGATTTTTAGCAAGTTGACACTACAAATATTATATGAATAATTTTGTGTTGTCATTATGGAAAATAATTCATATAAGAGTTTTGACAGTCAGTTCAGAAACCTTGAAGACCAAAAATTGACTAAGGATAGAAGACAGTGCAGTTAGAGATATATCCATTGACCAGAGCACCAACACACATGCGTATGATCGATTCATGGTCCATGTATTTGGATATAAGCTTATGGATATAGTATTATGCTAATTCTACACACATAGGTTCATATATATCAGTATGGTGAAGTTACAACAAGTCCAAGTGCCCTAGCAGCTCGACAGAACAGAGCATGGAGCCGACTCTAGTTTTTGATTAGCGCATATTAATTTGTTTTCCATTGGCTATCTATATGTTTGTAATTATTTTATTAGTACTCATGTAAAAAATCTTGATCCAATTCATTTGGAAGCATTGTGTATGTTGTTTTTGGACCGACTAAGTCCTAGTTTTCGGTCACGTCTATTGAGTATGTATATATACTTAACATGTATTTTGTATTAGAGTGTCAAATGTTTGAAAGAGAATGATAGTAAGTAAGATAGAAGAGAAAGAAGAATAATAAATATGAGATAAATCTCTACTAGTGATTAGAGTTTCAACACACGAAAGGAACTGATCAGACAAGCAGTGTTGTAACGACAGTTCAATTTATAGATATAGTGTGTATCTCTCATCAGGTGGTTGTAGCCTTCTTCTTTATTGAGCAGTGAGCTGGGGCAGTGAGCCATCCACCTTTAACAAGGTTTTGTAAAGAATCCTAATAGGGTCATTGTACTTGTATTGTAAAGACTGCTCCTAACAGGGAAAAGGAACTCTAACAAGTTCATAAGATTAGTGAAATTATTTGTGGGTACTAATTCCCACTGGGGTTTTCCTCTAATCAAGGTTTCTCCCTAAACATATTTTGTGTTATGTGTTATGCTTAATCAATTATCTATTTTGGTTTAAGTTTCAAGTTGCTAAATTATACTAAACACTGATTTACCCCCCTCTTAGTGTTTCTAACAAACAGGACGTAATTTCCATGCTGAAACGGTATCTCTTCTCGTTGTGAATGAACTCATGGCCGAGCACCATCAACACAACATTGTTAATGAAAGAGCCCACTTCCTTGTGAATGGAAGTGAGAAATTCGTCTGGTATACTGCCCACAAAGGGATTTTTCTCATTAGTGGATGTAGTTATCAACCTAATTGGTATGTCCATCTCTACTTGCAGAGCTTCAATACCCTAGGGCCTAAAATAAAAACCTAAATATTCACTACACACAAAAAATTGAAATTCTATGAATCTACAGAATCACAAATCTAAAAAATTAAAACCAAAGGGCAGAGGCTGAAAGACAAAAGCAAATTGAAATTGATGAAGAATAAAGCAAGAATGTCTATTAATAGACTTGTTCCATATCTTCCATATATTTAGGTAAATCATTCCCATTAATGCACAAGTGTGGGAAATTACTAATATAGTCACTATACTAATAACTACAGTTTGTACTAGTACAATTTTGGAAATTGTACGACGTGCCTGATGCCTAAAGAGTGTCACTGTCACTCTGAAAAGACATTCATTTCTTACAAGTTATCGTGCAAACCTTGCAATGTGTATCCATTCCACAGACTTATTGCAAAAATTAGTTTCTTTCGAGAAATTGTGCCTAAGATAAAACTCTAGCCATTGATCTACGATCAATTAACAGTCTCAATTAAAATGTTTATAATTTAGGGTTCTAAACAAACAGGTTTAAGGTACGTGTTGATGGTATCAATGCTCATAGTTGATAGTACAATGTACATACCACGTGCAGTTTCCAAATGTACATACCACTTGCATTTTCCAGTGACGATGGACAACTCCGCTACCAAAGAGATGATATTAAATCAACATGACTGGGAGTTCAGAAATTGTAATTATTAGATGTTTTATGAATTGCAATTTGACATTTGCTAATTTTAGATTTTAGTTTTACTTTAAAGTTTAAAGAATAACTACTTTAAACTTTCACGATTTGGTAGTCGCACAGTCACACATGTGACATTATACATGAAAAAGTTAAGTAATATTAAGTTATTACTGTTAAATAAATAACATACTGTCATACATTAACATTTGTTTGGTTCATTTTCAATTTCACAAATTATAAATCACATATGTCACACATACATATTTTATAATTAAATCCATAAAAACAAACTGAAATGAAGTTGCAAACTTTTCATTAATATTTTCTATAAATTTACAATATTCAGAATTTTGGACTTGGAGACTTGAAATCCCTACAAAAATTTAAAGACAAAACCTACTAGAGTGAAAATTTCAAAATTTTAGGTGGAGGCCAAAGGGACACAACACTAAGGATTTTCCCCTCTGTCTAAGTAGAACTTTTCAGAGATGATAAGCTTTGCAAATTCATACAACCATTCGTAGTCCACAAAGTCATCCAACATAAACCATTTGTGAATAAAATCCCTACCAATTTGTGCCCATTTCCTATGGCGTGTCAACTGCTGAACATCTAGGTTCAAAAGAAAAGGTTGAATGGCCACATATTGGTCTGACTGAAAAACCTTCCGTAAATCACTTTCCCAAGGGATCCCCACCCCTAATTGTCCATAAAAATCAACCTCAACAGCCTCACCTAGGAATTCATGTTTGAATAGCTTCCTTAACAGAAGGAGCATATCCACCTTCTCTCCCCCGAGGTCCATAAGAGATGCCAAAAAATGGGATGCAATGTCCATGTTAACTCGGTACCTATCAACATTTTCCAAAAATTCATGGCCCAACACCATCCTCACAGCCTCATTTGTTAAGGGTCCAAACTCCTTGTAAACTGATTCAAGGGTTTGGTCTGAGACCGGGCCCAAAAAGGCCTTCTGTTCCTCTGCAAATGCGCTTATCAAATGGATAGTAGTGTCCATCTTCAAAAAACAACTAGAATATCTGAAATTATATAGGCACAACCTAAAGACCTAAACTAGAGGCAATATTTCAAGCACTAGCAAAGGCATACCCAAACCAAAGGAGAATTGAAGAAGAAAGAAGCATAGATCATCTATAAATAGCCCTCAATTCTTTATCTAACCTATTTAATTCATTTGTCCTTCAAAATTCTATAAATATTTCATATGAAATATGCACAAGTATGTGAAACTAGTTCATTTGTCTTTAGAATTCTATAAATCTTTCATATTAAATGCATGACTGTGTGAAATTAGAAATATCTAGATTTAGTGTCAGTGATAAAACATTTCTTTTATTAAGGACAACTGTGATATATTATCAACCATCCACGTAAACAGATGTAAGACTTGATACGTATAAATAATGATGTCATTATGCAATTTCCATTAATTAGATAATGGTTAAGGTACATATTAATTTGATACGTATCATCATTCCAGTGAATTATTGGAGAACTCTATTTCCTTCAATAAATTGGGCCAAAATTAAACTTCAGCCATTGATCTAGGATAATCAAACGGTCTCAAATAGGACATTTAACATTTTAAAATGATGGATGTTGGCGTTGGCCCACATGACGCATTGACGAGGCCCATCTTTTGAAAATTGCCAAATAAAATATTTTTTTTCCCATATTTAACGATATATTAGCCAATAAAATAAATATAATTTCAAGCGACACATAAAATTCGCTAGTACAAATTTTTTTTTCCCTTAAAACAAAAATCATTTTCCTCATATATTACATTTTTTTTAGTTCAAAAGAAAAACAATTGCCTCACACAATATATATTTTCCCCACCTTAATGTATTATTCACTAGGATTTTATGGAATTTTCATTCGGTAGGGAAAAATTTTCCTTCGCCTTTATATTATTTTCTGAATTTGGAAAAAAAATCACCATCATCAAGAAATTTTTTCCCCTAAATTAATGGACGATTCGCCAGGATTTTACACATTTTCCTAGGAGGGTGTTTCTTAAAGTTATCCCTGATGAAGAGCTTGGTGAATACGCTAAGGATTGGGCAAAGATAGTAGAAGAGGAAATAAAACTAGATGAACTTGTGGCTTTGATCGCAAGAAGAGAAAAGAGAGGTAAAGGTAAATTTGAAGGAAAGTTACCCCTGAAGTGTTTTTCATGTAATAAGATTGGTCATTTTTCATCTAGATGTCCTACTAGGGTTCCTAAGCATAAACCTAAGTTTCATAGACCAGATTATTCTAAGGATAAGGAATGTTACTATGATAGTGAAGGTGTATCTGATGATGATATTGTGGATTATGATGAAATTGGATTTATTGCTGTTAAAGATGACGAGCCTATTCATGAAGAAAGAGACTTGGTTTCTCATATTGAAAATAAATTTGAATGGGTCATATACAGTGGTTGTTCACATCATATGACTGGTGGTAAAAGAAAGTTTGTTTAGCTAACTAAATATGATGGTGGTGTAGTCAGATTTGGTGATAACACTTGAAAATTGATCATTGGAGTAAGTTCAATTAGTCTTGATGGTAAAACTAATACAGCCAATGTATTGCTTGTTGATGGACTTAAGCACAACTTGTTGAGTGTTGGAAAACTTGTAGACAAGGGATATCATTTCAAGTTCAATGATGGAAAATGTACTATCAGAAGTCAGTAAGGAGAGTTGATCGCATCAGGAACAAAGTCAAGAGGTAATGTGTTTGAATTGAATAATACATAGGCTACTTGTTTTGTTGCAAAGGTCAATGACAATTAGTTATGGCATAGAAGGTTTTGTCATATAAATTAAGATAACATTGTAAAAGAAATTATGAAAAATACAGTTAGAGACTTACCAAAAATTGTTGAGCCCTCTAATACCATGTGTAGAGAGTGTGTGATAGGAAAACAAACTAGAAGCAGTTTTTGTTGGCAAGTGATTCATTTAGTAGTGTTATGGAAAACTTGAGGGTTTTGATTTGTGGAAACACATCTAGTATGGATGGTCACTTGGAGTGGAATACAGTTTCGGAGTTTGGGATTACAAAATGACTAAGTACAAAAAGCAAAATTACAGAGTATAGCAGTACAGTTTTGGTCAGCGAAGATAGTATATGATGAATGGTGACATGAAATCTTAGAGGAAGATATTTTGGGATACGTATGACCTTATGTTAAGGTTGCTTGTTTTGGTGTTGATCATAGTGAGATATAGATAGTTGAAGACATACGAAGATAGACTAACAATGATACATGGTAGATGAACAGTCACGATGATTGAGGGAGTATAACGCAAAGTCCAAACGTGCAAGGTTGGATTTGGATTCTGGATTACCTATGTTTTGATTGTGTATGGTTTTCGACTTGGTAATTACTTTTTGTATAAGTATTTATTGTATTTTATGATGTAATTGGAAGCCGATTGGGTAATGAAATTATATATATATATATATATATATATA
>MU227225.1:720245-739187 GCA_018584345.1 Thuja plicata
ATAAATGAAATAAACTTATTTAAATCATTTAGAAATATAGGATTTAATTATTAAAACAAATAAATTGCTTTTTAATAATTAAGGGACTATAGCCTTTTTAATTAAATTAATAGGCTAGGGGAATGGGCTGGATTGCAAGTGATACCTTGATTTAGAGATTTATTTAATTCCATCATATTAAATACTATAGCCATGTTTGATTTAGATTTGATCTGATTGGTCGATATTGATTTGAATCGTATGGCTACAATAGATAATATAAATCAGTGATAAAAATCACCTAGGACATTAAATTGATTAAAATAATTATGCCAAGCAGTAACAGGGTCGTTTGGACATAAATTGAGGGCATGATCACACTTAGGGTAAATAGGGTCCATAGTTGCGACAGACCGAAATTAGGTGGTTACACTGGTACACACAGATCTTTGTGGTCCTACACAAACAAGATCTCACTATGGAGAAAGGTATTTTATACTCTTTTTTGATGATTATTCTAGGATGATGTGGGTTGTATTTATTAAAGAGAAGTCTGAAGCTTTTAAGAAGGTTAAGGTTTTCAAAGCAAAAGTTGAGAATGAATAAGGTTTGAAGATAAAATGTTTGAGGTAAGATAGAGGTGGATATTTTACATCAGATATGTTTAATACCTATTGCAAAGAGCATGGAATATACAGACAAACGTTAGCTCCTAGGACACTACAACATAATGGGATTGTAGAGAAAAGAAAAAAAACTATATTAGATGCTGCTAGAACTATGTTGATTGAAGGGAATGTGTCACATGTGCTTTGGAGAGAAGATGTTGGTACCACAGTCTACACTTTAAACAAAATTCAGATCAGAGAAGGTACTAATAAGACACCTTATGAACATTGGTTTTAATCATGCTCATACTATGAAATAATTCACAATATTTGGTAGCAAATGTTATATCAAAAGGGATGATGAGATAGGAAAATTTGATGCTAGAAGTGATGAAGGAATTTTACTTGGTTATTTCACTTAGAATAAGGCCCACAAATGTTTCAATCTAAGATTGAGGAAGATAGTTGAAAGTGATAATGTGAGAATTGATGAGAGGTTTCATATTCAGGAAAGAATGTATGAATGTAATAAGATTAAAGAGAATATGGAGATGAATGCAAGTCAAGAGGAAATTATTGAGGTTGATAATTAAATTGAGGTATGCTTGATTGACTCTATTAATACCCTAAAGACACCAAGGTATGTTAAGAAAAACCATCCTGAACATCAAATTATTGGTGAATTAAATAAAGGAATGATGACAAGATCTAGAATGAGATGCTTGAATGACTCTATTAATACCCTAAAGACACCAAGGTATGTTAAGAAAAACCATCCTAAAAATAAAATTATTGGTGAAGTAAATAAAGGAATGATGTCAAGATCTAGAATGAGAAATAAGATTTGTTTTATTTCACAAGTAGAACCAAAAACTACTGATGAGGCATGTAGAGATGAATCTTGGAATAAAGAAATGTAGGAAGAATTGGATCAAATAGAGAACAAAAACACTTGGGAATTGGTTCCTAGATCTAAGGACATGAATGTTATAGGGACTAAATGGGTTTTTAGAAAGAAAATGAATGAAGAAGGTATGGTATTAAGGAATATGGCTAGACTAGTTTGTAAAGGATACTCACAACAAGAAGACATAGAATTTGAAGAAAAATTTGCTCCTATTGCGAGATTAGAAGCAGTAAAGATGTTCCTTGTTTATGCAACACACAAAAAATTTAAGATATATCAGATGGATGTGAAATCTGCATTCTTGAATGGAGATCTAGAGGAATAAGTCTACGTTGAGTAGCCTGATGACTTTCCCTTGACAGATGATGAAGACATAGTTTGCAAGTTGAAAAATACATTATATGGACTGAAACAAGCACCTAGAGCATGGTATTCTTTCTTTCACATGTATCTACTATATCTTGGTTTCAAAAAAGGTAGTGAAAACAATAATTTGTATTTGAGAACTAGTGAAGATGGAATCTTTATTGTTGAAGTCTTTGTAGATGATATTATTTTTGGAGGAAATGATGAAATGAGCAAGAAGTTTTCTGAAGAAATGAAAAATGAATTTGAAATGTATATGATTGGTGAAATGAAGTTCTTTCTTGGTTTGAAAATTACTCAAGAAAAACATGGTATTTTCATCTCTCAAACCAAGTATCTTAAGGAATTGTTGAAGAATTTTGAAATGGAAGATTGTAAACTTGTTGGAACACCTATTATTACTAGTTGTAAGCTTACTACTACTGATGAGTCTCAAAGGGTTTTTCAGAAAAAATACAGATCCATGATTGGAGGTTTAAAATATCTAATTCACAATAGACTAGGCACTACTAATGAAGTTGGAATTGTTGCAAGGTTTCATGCAGATCCTAAAGAGACTCATCTTTCTGCATTTAAGAAGATATTCAGATATCTAAAAGGTACACTAGAATATGGCTTATGGTATGAAAAGTCTGATAATTTTAATTTACATGCTTATACTGATCCTAATTGGGCAGGAAGTGTTGATGCCACAAAGAGAAAAAGTGGTGGTGCATTTTTTCTTGGAAATATGTTGGTCTAATGGTTAATTAAGAAGCATGATTGTATAGATCAGTCTACTACTGAATCAGAGTATGTTGCTGCTGTTATAAATTGTACATAGATTATGTGGATGAAGCAGATGCTGAAGGATATTGGGATTAATTTTGAAGAGCAAGTGGTTATATATTGTGATACTAAAAGCATAGTGAACATGTCAAAGAATCCTATTATGCATTCAAAGAACAAACACATTTCAATCAAATATCACTTTTTGAGAGACAATGTTGCAGAAAAGGAAGTCAGATTGGAGTACATAAGTACAAAGGAGTAAATAGAAGACATATTCAAATTTTTTTTTCCAAAAGATGCATTTGAGTATCTTAGAGGTATGCTTGGGGTGTGAACTCTTCATTGCAAGAACTAAATGATGAAAAAATGCATCAGTCCAGTAGCAATTAGAGCTATACCAATCACCGAACTTGATGCTTGGATGCACTTCTCAGGGGGTATGATTGCAGAACATATCAGAACATATTTGGGTGATCAAGAACTAGTTATTGAAGGCATGGAGATTTGAAAAACCTACACCTTGCAGATGTGAGATGGTGAGAGAAGGAAGATAGATATGACACCCTTTTCCAATGATTTCAAAGGGGGAGTGATAGATGTATAAAATCCCTGCTATTTTAGGGGGAGCTGTGAAGCGGATATTGAGAAGGATATTGTTTGGGTTGATGGATTTTATCATATGTTTCCATCAATTCCAAAGGGGGAGATTTTTGGAATTATTTCTATGAGAGGTGTTGACATTCATGTTTTATCATTGATGTCAACATATGTTTCATTTGAAGTTTCAGACAGACTGGGTATTAGTGGTACATGGAAGGATGACGAAAGTGTATAGACACTGTATAAGATTTTAGAGCATGCAAGCATGGATATGTATGTAAGGATGAGTAGTGATCTTATATCTAAGGTCACTTGGCTTGATCTTACCATTGGCATAAGTTACAGTTATTTTGGTGAAGACTAGGTATAGGAAAGTGATAGAGAATTGTGACAGAGCTGGTCTCTAAGTTTTAGAGATAACTTGGATGCAAACACAAGTTATGATTTGTGAGATTAATGTGTGGTAGAAGACATGTTAGAGAATTTTACTTGTGATTTTTGGGTCGCTATTTTCTTGGTGACATCAGCTGAAGCATGTAATCTTGTGAAGATCTATTTGTGGCCGACTATAGTGATGAAACATGTTTAGAGGATGTGGTGATCTCACAATAGTGTGTCCCACTTTTCGGGATGAAGGAAATGTTGGATTAACTATGGAAAGTTAAGTGCTAAGAGGGGAGGGGTGAATTAGTACCAATAAAACTTTTAAACCTACCATATGGTCATATACCAAACTGAATATATTACAAGTAGTCATAGTGAAGCATATAAACTAAAACATGTAAACAAAACTCATAACATCAAGATTTTTGGTCACACATAAATCCTTTGTTAGAGGAAAAAATAGTAGTGGGGATGACACCCACAAACCTTCACTACTGTAGCTATTTCTGATAGCTTACCCTGTTAGGAGTATAATAAGCCTTATCCAGTCTACCTTGTGAACAGATTTTACAATATCTAATCTAAGAGATGTACCCTATTAAAGGATTTAAAATATAAGACCTTTTAGGGCTTACACAGTAATGGGATTTTTACTACTCCTAATACAAAAAAACTTATTACAAAATGTCTGTGTAAATTCATCAATCAAATGCTGTTCAGACACATTGTGCTCATTGACTTTATTGCCTCAAACTGTACTCAGTAGCTCAGTAACTTAAGCTCTTCTTTACTATACATATATCTCCTTCACTTCTTAACTCCACTTCATACACATCATCTCATTATCTTTTCTATTCTATTTATCTGATCTTTTATATGACTTCCAGGTAGTTAATAAAGATCTAGGGCTTCCTGCCTCAACAATGGAGATTAAGTGGTGCAATATTGGTTACACTTCTAATGCATTATTCCTTCTTTATTTTTCATTGGTGGATCTACCTCGTGATCATGTATAATTAGTTGTTTGTGATCCCAATGTGATAACTAACACTCACCTTGGGTTCTGTAAAACATCCAGTGCTCGGTGTCCAGATTCAAGGTGTCAGCATTGAATAATTATGTCAGCTCTATAAAACTCGGTAACATGTTCTGTTCTTCTCGGTGACATAGTGTGATCAGTTTAATAACTATCAATGCTCGGTGACTTACTCACTCGGTAATTGACTCACTCAGTAAATGTCTTTTCTCGGTGAATTATTATACTTGAATGACCATCTCTTTGCACTTTACCAACTAAATTTTATGAACAATATGACTTTGGAAAAACTAATGACAACATAATAACTTGGGTAGGATTAATAGGAGATTCGGTTTTGTAAATGTTTTTCAAATTTAATGCCTTCGCTTGAAGCCGTGTTCACATGAAGGGAGCACAAGCCTTTGCACGAACATAGTGACATGCGGGTGTTTACGTGAAGACCCTCTTTCGCTCAAAATACTCCACATAGGGATGTTCACATGAAGACCCCCTTCGCGCGAAGACCGCTACAACCAGATTTTTTTATATATTTCCGATGACCCATTTCACTTTCACATTTTACTATTTGAGATCTTGTGGACCCAGGGCTTGGAGCGAACCAGTGATGTCCAGAGTGACATCTGCATGTCCTGAGATTTTTTGACCTCTTCCAATTGTCATTTGTATTAGGTACACACATTTTTCTATTTTTTTAATTTTTAAATTATACATTTTATATTTATTTTAGCTAGTTTTTTGTTTTAAATAATTTTAAGTTAGTAGAAAACCGTAGTAGAAATGTTAGAAAACATTTAGAAAACATTATAAATGTTAGAAAACATTAGAAAATCATAGTAGAAATGTTAGCAAAATGTTAGAAAAACTTAGTAGAAATGTTAGAAAATGTTAGAAAACCATTAAAAATATTTTTTTTTAAATTGTTTTTAGTTAGTTATATTAGGAATATCTCCCTCTCTAAATTATGTATATGTTAGAGTTATGTAAAAATGTTATTCATGTATAGTTAGATGTTAAAATATTATCCTAGGACCCCTTAGTACATCCTACGACCCTTTAAGACACTTAGAGGATGGACCTTAGTACATCCTAGGACCGTTTAGGACTCCTATTGTGACATAAAAATATTTAAGAACCCTTAGGACCCTTTAAGACACCTAGGATGTAGAAATGTTAGTAAAATATTAGAAAACATTTATAAAACATTAGAAAACTATAGTAGAAAAGTTAGCAAAATGTTAGAAAACATTAGAAAAATGTAGTAGAAATGTTAGAAAATGTTAGAAAGCATTAAAAAATCACATAAAATGTTAGAAAATATTTGTTTTTAGTTCTATTTATATTAGGAATCTCTCTCTCTCTCTCTCAATTATGTAAATTTTAGAGTTATGTATAAATGTTATTTATATACAGTTAGATGTTAAAATATTATCCTAGGGCTCCTTAGTACATCCTAGGACCCTTTAAGACACTTAGAGGATGGGCCTTAGTACATCCTAGGACCCTTTAGGACCCCTATTGTGACATAAAACTCTTTAAGAACCCTTAGAACCCTTTAAGATACTTAGGATATCTCTTTAAGAACCATTAGGACCCTTAAGTCCTAATGGGACTAAGAGGACCTATTAAGACCAATTAGTACATCCTAGGACCCTTTAGGACTATTAGTACATCCTAGGACACTTTAGGACACCTATTGTGACATTAAACTCTTTAAGAAGTCTTAGGACCATTTAAGACACTTAGGATAACCTATTAGAACTCTTTAAGAACCTTTAGGACCCTTTATGAAATATGACCCCTTAATATGACATATTAGAACATATATGACCCCTTAAGACACCTAATAACCCTTATTAGGACCTTTTGTGACATAAGATTCTTTAAGATTCCATAAGAACCCTTATTATGACCTATTATGACATAATAGGTCTTATTATGAGATGATAGATCCTATTATGAAATATGACCTATTAAGACCAATTAGTACATTGTAGGACCCTTTAGGACTATTAGTGCATCCTAGGACCCTTTAGGACCCCTATTGTGACATAAAACTCTTTAAGAACCCTTAGGACCCTTTATGACATATGACCCCTTAATATGACCTATTAGAACACATATGACCCCTTAAGATGACCTATTAGAACATATGTGACCCCTTAAGACACCTAGGAACCCTTATTAGGACCTTTTATGACATAAGATTCCTTAATATTCCATAAGAACCCTTAGTACACCCTATTACAACATATGACCCCTTAAGACACCTAAGACCCCTTATTAGGACCTTTTGTGACATAAGATTCCTTAACAACCCTTATTATGACATGATGACCCCTTAAGACCTAATAGGACCACTTAAGACCTAATAGGACCCCTTAAGACATAATAGGACTAATAGGACCTATAAGATCAATTAGTACATCGTATGACCCTTTAGGACTATTAGTACATCCTAGGACATAATAGATCCTATTATGACATATGAACCCTTAAAATGACCTATTACAACATATGACCCCTTAAGACACCTATTACCCCATATTAGGACCTTTTGTGACATAATATTCCTTAACAAACCTTATTGTTTAAATATTATGTATAGATTGATCTTGTTTTAAAAATTGTACTTTATTACATAGCCATCATTTACTATTATATTTAAGTACAATTTTAGATTAACATATTAGTTTTTCATTTTACATGCAGTTGTAATGTATGTACTTAATTGTTAATACTTAGTTCACATGTTACACCTAGATGACCACACACGATTCTAGAGATGATGCACCATCTCAAGATGTACCTCACACTCCAATTATTGTGATAATTTTTGAGACTCCTTAGATAGAGATGGATCAACTTATAGACTCCATCAGTACATATGAGTATGACTTGTACAAAGATATTTGTAGTACTATATTGAGGAGATTGGAGCAGTTGACTGCAAGATTGAGATCTCACTCCTCTTTTAAACCACATGTTATTGATACTTTTTTTGAGAGTTGAGAGTTGAGGTATCAGGTGATGTTTCCTTAGAGATGGTCCAAAGTTGTGTCCCTAAGGAAATCATCAAACAAGAGTTTTTCTCATTTTATGATGGGAAGCCTAAGGTAAGGGCATATCAGGTTACATGGTGCAAGATTTCTCACATAGCATGCATCTACATGCGGTATGTTTTCATTATGATGATATCTACATAGTGCATAAAGTGGTCTAGATGATTTGAATTATTGCAGGACATCCATATGACCAAACATAATGTTTATAATTTTTTATGCCTCTTTCTTTCAAATTTGCAAAAAAACATCTTGAAGCAATTTTCTACATAATGAATGTCATGCTCTTTATCATCACTTATATAAAAATGATATTCCTTCTTGATGACCCATGCTTCAAATGCGTTCTGAATAACATCCAAATCTAATTATGCATGTCGATAAAACACATGTACTATAATAGTAATCTGCTCTGAAAAATAGTATTATGATTGAATTGCCTTTTGATGAACAAAGGAATAGTTTTTTGTAAAATCAACAACTGATATAATAGTTCCAAGTGGGAAATTGTCTCTCCATGTTTGGAATTGTTGTTCTTGCCAATTTACAAAAAAAAAATGATGAATGTAGGGTTGAATCAATTTTTTAAAATTATCCATAGATACTCCAACAATTATCTCCTCTTCAACATATTCTAACCTTTTGGATTCTTTCCCAAATTTTGTTTCATTCTTTGCAATTTACCAGCTTTGCTACACCAATGTTTTCATTTTTCAAAGGAAAAATATCCAAATCAGTACATGTTTCACATATTCCTTTTATGCAATTTATTTGTCCAACTACATCATATCTTTTTTCACATAAAATAGATGAGATGAAATTACTTCGTCTAGTAGGAGGAGCATATTGAAAACCATAAGTGACTTCTACAAACTTTCAAAAAACCTGATAGTGGAGATCAAATTCAATATGATAATGACAACAAGTTTCAAACACTTTGTTTTTCTTGACATAATATGGCTTCAATCTTTTAAACAATTTTTTCCCAATCTTTATATTAGGATTTGAACTACAAAATGACACATAAATTTTAGGTTGTGTTGTGTCCAACCAATATTTTGTATGATGTTCTCTACTATTTGATGAAGGACAAGTATTATCATTCCAAAATAATGTGAGAAAATTCTTGATTCCCTCATCAATCCTATTAGAATGAGGATATCTACACATGATTTCCCATTTGCCTTACAAGGTTCTATCATCCAAAAGAATTCTCCTATTAACATATTGTGATATTGTTTTCCTACTAAAACCAATTTGAGATGAAACTAAAGATATTTGTCTTTTTCATAGCACAGTGTTACCCATAATGGATGTCAACATGAATTTTCTTGTAATGGTCTTATCTTTAGTTTGAGATCATTTCCCTACCTAGTTCAAACCTTTCCTAATATTTTTTAATCATATCAGTTTGCATGTCATCGATTTTTCTCTTCTTTGATATTGTGTCTATACCCAATAATTTTATTGCCTCTTCCATCTTTTGGTTTATAAGTACAACTGAAAGAAATTGGGATTGTTCAACTGTTTCAAAATTATCAAATTTAGCCAATATTTCTCTTGCTGTCATATTCATTAACCTCTTCTTAGCAAGACTTAAGGGTCAAACATTAGCAAGTGGTCTCAAATTCTCCACATCCATTGTAAGTAACTAATCTAAGTTTCTATAATTAATATTTCTATTTACAGTTTGAGCTAGATCTATAAATTCATCCATACTAGTAGGAGCACATGATCTTGACCCTTCTCCAACATCCATTTCTTGATATTATATAGGGAGTGATCCTAACTCTTCTTCAATGTGCATTTCTTCAACTTGACTTGACCCTCCTACTTGAGCTTCTCCTTCACCTTGACCATGTTGATTGTGATTTACATGCACAAAAATGAATCAAATTAGAGAAAAATAAAGCATAGGTCCATAAAATTTGGCATGTAAAATTAAAATTCTAGGTCCATACCTTCTTTAGTTTTATAATAATATGTCAATGCAACTTTACAATTTCTTTGTTCAGTACCAGGTGACCTTTTTCTTGCAGATTTACTTTGCCTTCCTATCTTGTCCCCATTTCTTCTCTCCAAAAAAATGTCTTACAAATAATGGGCAATAGTAATTCTACTCTTCAAGAAAATGTCTTAGAAAACATCACCTTGATAGTAATTCTCCTCTCCAAAATTATGCCTTTGAAAACAACACAAATAGAAAATTTCCTCCAAAAAATGCTTTTGAAAAAAATTGATCAATAATAAAAAATGCGAATTAACTTTTTCAATTGTGTGAAAAATGAAAACAAAAATATTTCCTTTTATACCATACAAAAAAAATAATTTAAAACTAGCCGGCCTAGTTCGGGTAAAAGTCTGGCGGGACTTTTCCGGCCAGAATTTTCCCATGGGGGTCTTCACGCGAAGACCCTTTAGCCCAAAGCCATCATAACCCTTCGTGCAAAGGGGTTCTTCACGCGAAGACCTCAAATTTGAAGTTTTCACTCGGAGAAAAAAAAAATCTACAAACAAATGGTCTTTCAAGGCCTAAAACAAGGACCAAACAAGATGATTTTCTGAAATAAATAATTTAAGATGATGCTACTCGAATAAATATTTCCAATGACTATAATTTTAATACATATTGAATTTATTATCACTTTCAAATTTTACTTTAATTAAACATAGGTTATTTTGTCATTCAACAACCTATCTCTTCGAGGCTTCGGGAAAAATAGTAACTTACAAAAAAAAATGAAAAATATGTAGGAAAAGAGTATTTGTGTTACCTTTCTATCAAAAAAATAAAAAATAAATTTTAATAGATACAGATCAAGTTAGAGCGATCCAAAAGAACCTATGTCTAAATTACAGTTGCTGTCACTTTATAACTTAATAAACTATGAAATATTAAACTAAAATGAATGAAACCAATTGCATCCTTTAGATATTGAAGTTACAAATATAACCTCGAAAGAATTACATAGTTATAAATTTTTTTAAAAAATTTATGCCGATCCAAGTGGTAGTCACTCCTTAAAAACATTGATTTTTCACACTAACCACTTTTTGAAGGAGAAGAAAAAATGGAATCAATTTTAATTTTTTATGTAAAAAACATATTTTGAAACTAGAAAGAAAATGCTAAAAAAGTCTAGTTTATATCATCTTCAAATTCCTAACAGTTTTGTGGCAATAGGTGTCTGAAAGTGAAGTTTTTTTTCTTTAGAATGTTGATGTCAGTGTCAAAGTTGGCCAAAAAGTGGGACACACTATTGTGGGACCACCTGATGATGAGCATGGATTACGGATCTTGGAATATAATTTATGTTTAATTGTGTAAGGTACCATGTGTATCTTAGCAAGGATCTATATAATTGTTTGTACATTGGGGAAGTCTTAACATGCCGACATAATTGTTTATTGTAAACTTGTATAAAGAAGAGTTGGTTCTTGATGAGATAGGCGTGGATGTGGAATGTGAAAGTTGCGAGCTTGTATTTGTGAATTTTTCTAGATGTAGAGAAGAGGTAGTGATTATGATGTAATTCATTGGAACTGTTTAAGAAAATTAGGTTGCTATCTCTTAGTTCACTGGTTATTGTTACTCCTATATATGTATTTTGGATAGTGAGTATAGAAGGTGGATTTAACCTTCACATTTGGGAAGTGTGTTTGGGAAGTGAGCCTCATGTTTCTCTTGAATCCTAACAAGGTCTATCCTTTAACATGGATTGTGTACTATATGTAATAATCAACTCATAACAGGGCTTAATCTCTGAATATAGATACAATACTTTCAGTGCATTATTTGTGGGTGCTGATTCCCATGGGTTTTTTTTTCCCTTAAAAGGGTTTCCTCGACAAAAAATTATTGTTTTATGGTTTGTTCATATTTGAAATGAGTAATTGATTTATAAAGTTTAAAGTTTAATTTATTTGGCTCACAATTGATTCAACCCCCCCTCTTAGTTGTGTTAGTGGACTATTATTGCTAACAGTTAAAAGTGTTGATTGTGTTTTGAAGAAGTGCGGTGTAAGGCACATGTTGCGATCAAGATAGGGAAGAGTTATGCATGCTCATAATATATTGTGTGCTTCAGTGGATTTGATCAAGCAGAGGTAGTGGTTTTCTAAAGATCATTATTTAATAGTTGTAGTAGGTTAAATACCTTAAAAGAGTAGATCCTAATAGATCTTTGTTGTAAACCCTCTAACAAGAAGACACTTTGTCAAGTGTTTAAAGTCCTCTAAAAAGGCTACTCTTAATAGGGTAAATTTAATAACATTCCTAAAGTAAATTCATTAACTGGGTAACACCTAACAATGCTATTATAACTTCTAACATGGTTAAACTCCTCACAAGGTGTACTTTAGAAGAATACATCATTTAGTGGGTACTAATCCCCATCGTGGTTTCCTCCATATTTGGGTTAGAGAAATATGTGTGTCAATTTTTTGGATGTTTTTGTATGCTTATGATTTTCATTTTCTGTTATTAAGGTTAATCTTGTGGATGCTGGTTTAAGTTTTATGATAGAGAAGTTTGGATTGTTTGGTAGATCACCGAGTCACCTCCTCTTAGTAATTTGACCTCAGGACTAAACATTAATATCAGAACTTTGGTCCTCTGCTATGATGAAGCTTAAAAACTTGAGGTAAAGATATTAAGATGATGAGAAATGAAGAACCCTCAAAATAAGGTGAGAAATATTTGTTTTCTAACAAGAATCACAGTGGTAACTGGATTATTGATAGTGGGTGCATTCATCATATGACTGGTGATATAAGAAAATTCATCAATATGGAAGAATGTGATGGAGGCTCGGTGAGATTTGGTAATGATGCTCCCTTTTTGGTAAAAGGTAAAGGATCTATTGATTTGAATGATAAAACAAATTGTGATGATGTTTATTGGATTGATGGTCTGAGATACAATTTTTTAAGTGTTTCTTAGTTGAATAACAAATGGTATAGATTGGAGTTCAATGAAGTTGATTACTACTAGTGAACAAACTAAAGGTAACTTGTTCCATCTGAATTCTACTATTAAGAGTTGTCTGATTGCTAAGGTACAAGATTGTTGGCTATGGCATAAGAGGTTTCATCATGTAAATTTTGATAAACTGATCAAAATCAGTAAGATGAAGATAGTGAGAGGTTTTCCTAACCTAGTGAAACTAGACAATGTAATGTCTAAATAATGTTATCTTCTGAAGTTAACTAGCTCTAGTTTCATTAGTAAAAAATATTCTTCTAGAAGTATTTTAGATATGGTTCATACCGATCTATGTGGTCCAATGAGAACTCAAAGTTACTATGGTGATAGATATGTTATGTTGTTTGTTGATGATTATTGTAGAATGATGTGGGCTATACTTTTAAGGGATAAATATGAAGCTTTTCACATGTTTAAGACCTACGAATCCAGAGTGGAGAAAAAGATCGGTAAGACCCTGAAATGTCTTAGATCTGACATAAGAGGTGAGTTTAATTCACAATAATTTACTACATATTGTGAAGAACAAGGAATTCAAAGACAGATGTTAGCTCCTAGAACACCTCAATAGAATGGTATTACTGAAAGAAGAAAAAAGTCTATCATTTATTGTGCTAGGACATTAAGGATTAGAATGGTGTTGCACAAATATTTTGGAGAGGAGCGGCGAGAAATTTTGTTTACACATTGAACAAATTTAGTTGAAGAAAGGTACAAGCAAAACTGCCTATGAGCTGTGGTAGGGTCAATCACCATGTGTAAGTTATTTCAAAATTTTTGGGAGTAGATGCTAGATAAAGAGAGATGAAAATACAATAAATTTTGATCCAAGAAGTGATGAGGGGATATTCTTAGGATACTCCTAAAAGAGAAAATACTACAAGTGCTTGGACATGAGAACAAATAAGATAGTGGAAAGTGCCAGTGTAAGAATAGATGAATTTTCTAATAAAAATGATGAATCCAACAAGAAGGAACTTGAAGGCTATCATGTTTTTTTTTATGTACAACCGATAGAGAAAGATGCTGAAAATCAGGATAGACAAGTCAATGAGGAGGAACCAGTACCAACTATAGAAGAAACTCCTAGAACTAAACCGGTATTACCAAAGTATGTAAAGTTGAATCATTCACCTGATTAGATTATTGGTGACAGAAATATAGGTGTGTTAACAAGAAGGAAGGAAAGAGAAGGTACTTATTTGTTATCTGAATTTGAACCTAAAACAATGAAAGATGCATTGAAAGATGAAGATTGGGTGAAATATATGGAAGACGAATTGGAGTAGATTGAGAAGAACAATACTTAGAAATTAGTGCCCATACCGACATACAAGAATGTGATCTGTACGAAGTAGATTTTTAGAAACAAGATGAATGAGAAAGGTGAAGTGATAAGGAACAAGGCAAGATTGGTGTGCAAAGGATATGTACAAGAGGAAGGCATGGACTATGGTGAAACATTTTCACCTTTGGATAGACTTAAAGGTGTAAGGATATTGCTTGGATATTCTATATATAAAGGATTCAAGGTATATCAAATGGATGTTAAAAAATCTTTTCTTAATGGTGTTTTGGAAGAAGAGGTATATATTGAACAACTTGAAGGATTTGCTAAATCAGAAGGTAAGAAAATGCTGTGTAAATTACATAAAGCTTTGTATGGGTTGAAACAAGCACCTAGGGAATGATATGAACATTTTATTCATATCTGATTCAGATTGATTTCATCAGAACAAGTGATAATAGTAATGTGTATTTGAATATTGAGAAAGATGTCAAGTTGCTGATTGTAGAGATATTTGTAGATGATATCATTTTTGATGGTAATTAAAAGACAAGTAGATCATTTGCAGATGAGATGAGGAAATAATTCAAGATGTCTATGATCAGTGAGATTAAATTATTTATTGGATTGTAGATTCAATAGATGAAAGATGGTATCTACATAAGTCAGTCCAAATATGTGAGAGAAATATTGAAGAATTTTGGGTTAGAAGACTCAAAATTGGTTGGTATCCCTATGGTAATTAGTTTACAGGTCCATGATCAGTAAGCTATAATATGTATTGCACAATAGACCATAAATAACATAGGAATTTGGATTAGTGGCAAGATTTTCTTCTAATCCTAAGGAATCTCATTTGGTTGTAGTAAAGAGAATCTTTAAATATATTAAGGGGAATGACGATTATGGTCTATGGTATGGATATAAAGGGGATTTATCTTTGAATGTGTTTACTGATGCTGATTGGGTAGGTAATGTTGATCAGAAGAGCACAAGTGGAGGTGCATTCTTAATTGGTGAAAAGCTTGTATCTTGGACAAGTAAGAAGAAATTTTTTATATCTTAGTCAACAGATGAAGTTGAGTATATTTCTATTGTTAGAATGATTTAGAATAACTGAGAGGGGGGAGGGGTGAATAAGTTATCATTAGGTCCAGATGTACCAATTGAACTTTCAAACACTTCAACCAACTTAGATCTACTCAATAATCCACTCGGTCTCTATAACATATAATCAATAACATAAATTGTAGTCCACTATTTTAAATTAATAAACTTGAAGAATATAAAACTCTTAACTGTAAAACACACCAGATATCATTCACACAAGTATGACACTAGGATTTAACATAGAAACCCAATATGGGAAAAACCACCAGTGACATGCTGCCAGATTTTCATTCTTCGGAAGTGAGCTCTATGAGGAGCCAAACCTATTAAAGGTTACAATACACACTGTTAAATGTGATCCCATTAAAGGATTTAGACACCCTATTAAAAGTGAACCTTGTTAGAGGACTTAGATCATTCCGTTACAATGTCACCTTGATTAAAGGATTTACAATATGACTGTTAGGTCAACCTTGGTTAAAAGGATTTTAACTGATATAATAGTTATAAAGTAACAGTAGATTGATCTGAAATATACAACTCACTTTGCAAATACAGATCCACTTTTGCTCAAATGCTAATTCACTGACTGGACTCCATTTCCATATTTATCACTTAGATCTACTTGGAAATTTGTCAAGTAACCACCCCTGTGCAGTCCTATACTACTCTTCATCCTTCTCTTCCTTTTGTTTAGATTTTCCAATGAACTAAATTAACCTCTACATACATAACTTGCAATTAGGTTAATCTTATACCTCTCTGATCAGGTAGCTAGATCTTTTTCCTCTTAATCATCACCGTAGATCTTAGGGTTTGGTAAGATCCAAAAAATCCTTCCAACATCTCATTCTCATTCTACCTTGTAGAATACATCTCAAAAATCCTTCTTGAATCCATACATAAAAATGGTTAAACATATATTAAACGCTCATTTAATTCTTCACAATGATAATTCTTATCTTAAATACACTTTACATATCCCAAGAATTCAATTATGTTGGCTGGGATCTCAAATCTTCCTCAAACTGTCAAAATAATGACACTCGGTCATTACTGTGTTCTTCTGCTTGATCATCACTAGATAAATTGATAATTTACCGATGCTCAGTAAATTTTGATGCTCAATCGACACTATATTTGCCCGGCATGTACTGGTGCTTGGTAAACACTCGCATAACTCAGAACAAACTTAAGCTCCTTAATATTTTGCTCTGTTACTCAGTCAAGACTAAAATTTTAGTCTTCCAATCTTCACTTGGTGTTAAAGATAAACAACATATTACCTTGTCAATGTATAATCTCATCAAGTAACCATTGTAGTTTCACATAACTCAACCATTTTACTAGGTCTTCTTGTTATCTCCTCTTTTCAAATCTTCTTCATCAATCAATTGATATGAAACTTTACAAGATAGAAATTGTCTTACCAGTTAAGGTTTGACATCAGTGGCAGTATAACAATTGTTTCAATTGTAGCTTCCAAAAATTCCCCCTCTTTGGCATTGATGGAAAACACTACATGCAAACAACATAACATGCAAGGTTACCAAACAATCCAAAAAGTATGTTCTCTAAACAAATTTTAACTAATGTCCTTAGCTTCATTCTGATTCTCTCCAATACAAATATTATCTCCCTCTTGGATATATTTATCTCTCTACCTTATCTTCATCTGTGTCTTCTCACTGATTTCTCCCTCAAATATTAAATCTCCCTCTTTGTTTTCTTACTGATTTCTCCCTCTTTGACAACAATGCCAAAGTCATACATCTTCACCATGTAGATATCTCTGTGTCAACTTTCTAAACTAAATGCAAATTCTGTCATCTTACTTATGACTGATCAACATTTTGTGCATTACTCTTCACAACTTTAGGCACCTCCTAAATTGTGACCACCTTTGAATCAATTTGTCAGATATTCTGAGTAATACATTTGATGCAATCACTCCATGTGATCTGAGTTAGCCTCAACTAGGGGAATAACCACTAATTTAATTCTCAAATACTCATGTGCATCCTTAGGTAATTCTTTAGTAAATATATTTGCCAACTGTTCCTTTATTGATGACATGTAACTGATTGAATGTTTTGAAGATATTAAGTTGATGATCATGCAAGGCATTAAATCAGTTAATGTATTGTATTGTCATTGATGTCAACTTGATATAATCTATATGGTCATGGGAATACTACCAAAGGCTTCAAAGACTGATGAATCAAGACTATGCTATCAGTAATGCATACAAGTCAAGTATTCACTAAGTGACTGCATACACTGACAATCAGAGTAAAAGAGTAGAGTCATAGGGTTACTTGACAAGATAATGCACAACATTACTGATGAGCAGAGTCATAGTGTTGACCAAAGAGAAAAATACAGAGTAGCCCGACGAAGAGAATTTCAGTGTTGCTTAGCAGAGAAGAAAAGGACAAAGATCTCGATGTTAACTGAAGTCCCACCGACGGAATTGTCAGTTATCACCGATGACTAACTGAAGTGTTGACCGACAGAATAAAGAGTTTATAAAATGACAAAATGATTTTCTATCAAGAAGCTAAAGATATAATTAATGGATACTTATCATTGTTTTAATCATCCAGATAAAGCTGGAGAGAAGTAATTGATTTAAAGCTAATTTGTCCAGTTGGCAAGAAGATCTCTTTGAGATAAATTAGGAGTTTTATTTAAATCTATTGGTGAGAGTTGTGGAACACGCCAAGAATCAAGAAATCCAAGAAAAGGGGAAATCATGTCTATATAGAGACAAACCCAATTCATTATGAATGGGGGATTAGGTAAGGAGTGTAAGATAAGAAATTGTTGTTGTTTATCTCACCAAAATGTAAAGGGGATTGAAATAGAGATGTGTTTATTAAAAATGTATAATGTGTTAAGAAAGAAGGGTTTGATAGATTATTAATTATCTTGAAATGTAATGTTTGAAATAGGAAATGTGTAAATTGTTCTTTGAATTGCCTAGATTGTATTGAATTCTTTAACCTTAATTGAATTAAATTGATTGTATATTGTGATTAAGGAGAAGATAAGATGTTCCCTTTTATATGAAATTAGGGCACAATATTCTAAGGAGGCATAAATAGGAGGATTAAATTCCCATCAAAGCCTTTACCCCTAGGAGAGGACCTATATTAAATATAATTTAGGATTCAATGCTTCAGAACCCGAAATAGCCGACCCGGAAGCAGGAAATACTTTTTGCAAAGGCCGACCTCCAAAAACTGTGAGACCTTATGATCTGAACCCTGGGTCAAGGTCAACCCTGACCTAGGTCAGGGTCAAGGTTGACATAGACCTAAAAGGTTGACCCTAACCCTGAAGCCCAGAATCACCAGTCTGCAGTTTAGAATTCAGAAATTAGGCTAAACATGAGTGGAAAGAGGGACAAAATAGGGGGGAAGCCATGTCAAGATTAGGAACCCATTCAAGGCGCTTTTCATGACCCAAAACAACTTACTTAGAAGGCTAAACAAGTCTAAAATGGAAGTGCTTCCATTTTCTAACTATACATTTAGCCCCCACTTTAGCAAGAGTATGAGCTCAATACAAACTCTTGGTAAAGGAGAATATGCAGAAAAGACAATCTTATTGGACCCAAAGGGGATAAAGAAACCCTCAATCCCCCAAGGGACTTAAGTCTTTATCAACCCTAAGATCACGATAAGAGAGACATCACTTAGTTAAGGAGAGAGAGAGAGGGTGTGATTATCTTGCCCAATGAGAACTTATGTCTCATTGTGAACCACACAAAAGGCGTAACTGGAAAGATGGAATTGAACTGCCTAGTGAATGTGGCTACTCACTAGTCAACCCATCAGGGAGA
>MU227225.1:743149-773608 GCA_018584345.1 Thuja plicata
CTTGGATAAGCCAATTTCCCATTTTATCAAGTTTGGTTGAAAGATTTTGCACTTGTTCAGGAGGAACTCTTAAAGCGTCATCTTCATCATGAGATGAGTGAGAAGAGTTATGCTCCATGGAAGGATTTGAATCATGAGTTATCAAATTGTCATCCTGGATCCTAAGGAAAGGAGAGGAAGACTCAGGATCAAAGGGACCCATAAGTCTATGGCTTCTATTAACCGGGATACTATAAGTAGGACTAGATGTGGTAAAGCTCATACACCAATACAATGCAAATGAACTAACACAAAATTTTGATCTATTGAATTTAAATGAAATTTGAGAAATAAAGGAATGCAAGATCTAGCATAAACAGTGTAAATCTAACACCAAAAAGAAGGAGCTGTCTATCGCGGGTTCACCAAAATCTAAGATAAGAAATTGTTGTTTTTTATCTCACCAAAATGTAAAGGGGATTGAAATAGAGATGTGTTTATTAAAAATGTATAATGTGTTAAGAAAGAAGGGTTTGATAGATTATTAATTATCTTGAAATGTAATGTTTGAAATAGGAAATGTGTAAATTGTTCTTTGAATTGCCTAGATTGTATTGAATTCTTTAACCTTAATTGAATTGAATTGAATTGATTGTATATTGTGATTAAGGAGAAGATAAGATGCTCCCTTTTATATGAAATTAGGGAAAAATATTCTAAGGAGGCCTACATAGGAGGATTAAATTCCCATTAAAGCCTTTACCCCTAGGAGAGGACCTATATTAAATATAATTTAGGAATCAACGCTTCGAAACCCGAAACAACTGACCCGGAAGTGGGAAATAATTTTTGCAAAGGCTGACCTCCAAAAAATGTGAGACCTTAGGATCTGAACCCTGGGTCAAGGTCGAGGTCGACCTTGACCTAGGTCAGATTCAAGGTTGACCCTGACCTAGGTCAAGGTCGAGGTTGACATAGACCTAAAAGGTCAACCCTGACCCTGAAGCCCAGAATCACCAGTCTACAGTTTAGAATGCATAAATCAGGCTAAACAGGAGTGTAAAGAGGGAAAAAACAAGGGGTAAGACATGTCAAGATCAGGAACCCATTCAAGGCACTTGTCATGACCCCAAACCACTTACTCGAAAGGCTAAACAAGTCTAAAATGGACGTGCTTCCATTTTTGGACTATACAAGGAGAAAAATAGAAGAGGAAAGATCCTAAAGAAAATATGAAGGAGAAGAAAGTCTTCATTGAGTCCCGATCAAAAAGCTAAGGAAAGAGATAGATTATTTAGACACTGACAAACAGTGAGACAAGCATCATAGAGAAGAATAGTGTGGAGAAAAGGTATAAGTGATTATATTAATCAGAGAGGTAATTGACTTACAATGGATCTGAAATTCTGCAATTGAGTTGTATCTATGAATGGATCATTAGTGTTTCGGTTTAACCATTGAAGCATAAAGCCTCTTAACTGAGAAGGACTTAAAAGTATTTTACAATTGAGATACATCCCAAGGAGTATCAAAATTTTGATCACAAAAGTAGCATTGGATATGCCCGATACCTATTGACATGCCAAGAGATTTTGATCAAGGATGGTAGCATTAGATGCCAGATACTAGTTGAAAAACTATTTCTAAATCCTCTAACAAGGTCACACCTAATAGTGTGTTTGTAACCTTTAACAAGGTTGGCTCCTAATAGAGCTCACTTCAGAAGAGTGAAGATTTGGGGTACCGGTCTCAGTGGTTTTTCCCTTAACAGGGTTTCCACATTAAAATCCTTATGTTATGTGTTTATGGTTTATTAATTTACTGTTTTACATTTTACATATGCATTTATGGACTGATTGGTATACTATGCATATTTAATATGTTTCACTAAATAGTTAACTACTTATCAGTAATCATAAAGAAGAGAGATTAGCAAAGCAATCCGACAAGTAGAAAATTGATTAAAGTATTTCAAGGCATACATCTTGTAGGATAGAAGATAAATTGAGACATAATTTATGGTTATAAGTTTTAAGGGTTGATTTAAGGATTAATTTTTGAGGCCACTGATTCACCCCCCTCTCAGTTATTACTAACAATTGGTATCAGAGTTTGTGTGCTTAGAAGGAAGGTTTCAAGACCTAAGCTAAAGATCACAAGATGAACATATGAGATGTGTCCAAGTTAAACAAAGATAATTTTTCTTCATGGTAGAGTAGAACAAGACTCCTCTCATGTATTGGAAATGATGTTACTCAATACTTAGATGCTGAATATGTTTTTCCCACAGGAGCACAAATAGTTGAACAATTGAGAGAGAAGCATGAGAAAAACTGCATGATGATAGAGCTTGCTTCCTCACTCTCTGATGCTGAGTTTGAAGATGTCAAAACCTGCAAGACTGCAAAGTAGATGTGGGACAAACTAATGCTTGTACATGGTGGTGAAAATTTTTTTTTGAGAGCCAAGGCAAAAATCCTTAGAGGAAAGTTTGATATTCTTAAAATGAAAGAAGGTGAAAACATCATACAGTACAACAGGAGAATCAAAGAGGTGGTCAATGCTATCCGAGGAGTTGGAGGTGTGATAGAAGAAGATACAATGGTAAGTAAAATTCTAAGAGCCTTACTATCTACTTATGCTATTAGAGTATCTTCCATTCAAGAAATGAGAGTAGTAGAAAATAGCAATGTTACTCTAGACAGTTTAATTGGAAGACTGATTTCATTTGAGATGATCAACTTTGATAATAGTGTCTTATGAAACATAGAGTCTACGTTCAAAAATTATATGAGAATAAGTAAATCAAGTCATAAAAACACTATGAGAAAAGATAGTGATAGTGAAAGTGAAGAAGATGATTTTGATGAAATTGAAGCACTTATGGCTAGAAGAATGCAGAGAGGCAAAGGTAAATTACCACTTCATTTTTTTAATTGTAAAGAGATTGGACACTTTTCTTCAAGATGTACTAATAGAAGAAAAGATGACAGAAGTAATGATAGATCATTTGAAAAGAAGTCTGACATAGGTGATTACAGAAGCTACTGACAATCAGAAAGAATAGATACTCGAGACTACAAGGACAAAGGAAAGAAGGCCAATTACCAAGTAAAATGCGAAGATGATGATACTGACACTGAATCTGATGAAGACATCAAGATGGTATTTGTGGCAGTAAAAGATGATTTAGATGATGATGAAGAAAGGTATGTTGAAATTGCACTCATATCTAAAGTTAGTAAAAATGATGTCTGGATCATAGATAGTGGCTACACTCACCATATGACTGGTGATAAGAAAATTTTTGAGTCTTTTGAATACTATAAAGGTGGTTCAATAAGAATGGGTAATGAAACACCTTGTCCAGTTGAAGGTAGAGGAACCATAATGTTGAATAACCAGATAAAATGTGAAAATGATTATTGGGTAAATGGATTGAATTATAATCTATTGAGTGTTTCTTAGTTGAATAATTTAGGTCACAGAGTAACATTTGAAAATAAGAAGGCAAAGATCTTCAATAAGTTAGGAAATCTGATTAGTACCGGTGAGAAGACAAAAGGTAACTTATTCTATCTGAATGACACTGACACCACTTGTTTGATTTCTAAAAATGAAGACATATGGTTGTGGCACACAAGATTGTGTCATATGAAATTTGACAACATGATAAAGATTAGCAAAAAGAGAAATGTCAGAGGCTTACTGATGATGACCAAGCCCGACAACATCATGTGTAAGAATTGTCAAAAAGGTAAAATGACAAAGTCTAGTTTTAAAAGCAAAACCCATACATCCGATGCAATTCTAGAATTAGTCCATACATATTTATGTGGACCTATGAGGACAAAGAGTTATTATGAAGATAGATATTTTATTCTATTTTTTGATGATTACTCTAGAATGATGACAATCATGTTTCTAAAAGATAAATCAGAAGCATTTAAGATGTTTAAAAGGTATAAGGTAATGGTTGAGAAGCAAAGTGGTAAGGAGTTAAAATTCTTAAGGTCAGATAAAGGAGGGGAATTTATTTTAGATGAATTCACCAACTTTTGTAATGAGCATGGAATCAAAAGACAAGTCTTTGCACCAAGAAAATGACAGCAAAATGGAATTGCTGAAAGAAGGAACAGATCCATAGTTGATTGTGCAAGGACATTGATGATAGAGAAAGGAATCACCCAAATATTATGGAGGGAAGCTATCAGTACTTCTGTTTACACATTGAATAGAGTACAATTGAAGAAAGACACCAAGAAGACACCTTATGAGCTTTGGTATGGATACACACCCAATGTTAGTTACTTATAAATTTTTGGCAGTCAGTGTTATATCTTAAAAGATGATAGAAATGGAAAACTTGACTCCAAGAGTGATGAATGAATATTTATAGGGTATTCTACCAAGAGCAAGGCTTATAAATGTCTAAACAAAGCCTCTAACAAAATTTTTGAAAGTGAAAATGTAAAGATAGATGAATTTGTAGAGAAGAATGAAAAGGAAAGCACTAAATAACCAGAGGACTAAAATAGGTTTACCTACAATGAGGAACCTAACACTTTACCCGACCACCAATGTAGAGCTCATGAGAAACTGATCATTGCACCCGACCATTAGGCTGCACATACCAATGATCAAAATATTGCTCAAAAACATGCACAAAGTGATGGAGAACAGAATGAAAAACAAAATGAAGAACAAAATGATGATCTAGCTGATAGAAAAAGATCTAAACCTGTACTTGCAAGACATGTCAGAAGGAACCATCCTTAGAACCAAATCATAGGAGATAAAAAGGCTGTTATGAAAACCAAAAGTAAGTCTCTAAATACAAGATGTCTTATTTGTGATTATGAGCCTAAATCTGTCAATGATGCACTAGATAATGATGAATGGATAAGTGCTATGAATGAAGAGATTGAGAAGATAGATAAAAACAAGACATGGACACTTGTACCAAGACCAGATGACAAGAATGTCATCGGTACAAAATGGATATTCAGGAATAAGCTGAATGAGAATGGAGAGGCCACCAGAAATAAATCAAGACTATTATGCAAGGGGTATGCACAAGAAGAAGGAATTGACTATGGAGAGACCTTTGCACCCATTGCTAGGCTAGAAGGAGTAAGAATATTACTTACTTATGCTGTATATAAAGGATTCAAGGTATATCAAATAGACGTCAAGTTTACATTCCTAAATGGAATACTTGAAGAAGAGGTATACATTGAACAACTAGAAGGGTTTGTTGATCCAGACAAGAGGGACATGGTATGTAGACTACACAAATCCCTATATGGATTGAAACAAGAAACCCGAGCATGGTATGAAAGAATTCATTCCTATCTTATAAGTATTGGATTTGTAAGGACTAGTGAAAACAATAATCTTTATTTGAAGGAAAATACTGATGCTAACATTTTGAATGCTGAGATATTTGTTGATGACATCATATTTGGAGGCAATGATATGCTATGAAAATCATTTGAAAATGAAATGAGAAAAGATTTTGAGATGTCTATGTTTGGAGAAATCGAGTTCTTTATTGGTCTACAGATAATGCAACAAGATGAAGGTATTTTAATTACACAATCCAAGTACATCAAAGAAGTACTAAAAATATTCAAGATGGAAGAATCCAAACTAGTTGGAACACCGATGGAAATTGGATGTAAGCTGACAAAGGAGGATAAGTCATCAGAGGTAAATCAAACATTTTACAGATCAATGATTGGAAAACTCATGTATGTCGTACACACTAGACTAGATATTGCACATGCAGTAGGAATAGTTGCTAGATTTTCTACGAATCCCAGAGAATCACATATTACTGCTGTAAAAAGAATCCTAAGATATCTAAAGAATACCGAGGAATATGGATTATGGTATAAGAGAGAAGGAAAATTTGAACTAAAGGTCTTTACCAATGCTGATTGGGCTGGAAATATTGATGACCGGAAGAGCACAAATGGAGGACCATTCTTTATGGGTGACAGAATTGTCACATGGATCAAAAAGAAAGCAAGGATGCATCTCTCAGTCTACTGCAGAGGCAGAGTATGTTGTTGCTGCTACAAACTGCTCAAATATTGCATGGATCAAATAGTTACTGGAAGGTATGCATATGAAAATTTTAGAACAAGTAATTATCTATTGTGATAATACAAGTGCAATAAATATTTCGAAGAATCCAGTCATGCATGCTAAAACAAAGCATATTTCCATCAAGTATCATTATTTGAGAGAATAAGTTCAGGCAAAGGAAGTGATTCTTGAGTATGTGAAATCAAAGGGACAATTGGCAATATCTTCACCAAGCCACTGCCCAAGGATGCATTTGAATACTTGAGAAAGAGACTAGGGGTCAGACCCTTATCTACTGGTCAGTAAGCTGACTAGAAGGCTGCATCATCCTACATATTATCAGAATATCATTCATGTTGACGCAAATAGAGAGATGGACTTCAAAGATACATCTATACACAACAAGGTATTTATCTACTCCAAGAGCCAGAGTTATTACTGATGGATTGGGAAATTCAAGGAATTTATTATGGATATAAAGGATCCATTTGACATTGCTCTCAAATACTTGTTTTGCAAAAATGTTTGTTTGGTATTGACGTTAAAGGGAGAGAGTTTATCCATTATCATCTTAGGAAGAGATCATATCCATCAAAGTATCCAAAGGGAGAGAATGTAACTAGAAAGGGAGAGTACAGACAAAGGAAGAGAATTACTAACAATAAGGAGAGTTTGACACAGAAGGAGAACACATCACATCAAAGAAAGAAATATTCTACATCTATCCAGTAAAGGGATTGAAGACAGAAAGAAAGCTGCAAGAATTAAATCAAAGCCATTTGAGCTCAGCAAAATCTAGACATTTGTATTAGTTACATTAGAACAACTTGATGAAACTGTATATTTCATATTGTATTAGTAATAGTATAGTATGATAATGTAGTATGTTGCCATCAATGCCAAAGGGAGAGATTGATGACATGTAACTGATTGAATGTTTTGAAGATATTAAGTTGATGATCATGCAAGGCATTAAATCATTTAATGTATTGTATTGTCATTGGTGTCAACTTGATATAATCTGTATGGTCATGGGAATACTGCCAAAGACTTCAAAGAACGATGAATCAAGGCTATGCTATCAGTAATGCATACAAGTCAAGTATTCACTAAGTGACTGCATACACCAACAAAGTGCACATTGATAGTCAAAGTAAAAGAGCAGAGTCACAATGTTACCTGATGAGCTAATACACATCATTATTGATGAGCAGAGTCATAGTGTTGATTGACAAGAAAAACATAGAGTAACCCGACGGAGATAATTTTAGTGTCTCCCGACGGAGAAGACAAGGATAGAGATCCCGATGACAACTAAAGTCCCAGCGATGGAACTGTCAGTTATCACCGATGACTAACTAAAGTGTTGACCAATAGAACATAGAGTTTAGAAAATGACAAAATGCTTAGCTATCAAGAAACTAAAGATAGTATTAACAGATACTTATCATTATTTTAATCATCCAGATAAAGATGGAGATAAGTAATTGATTTAAAGCTGATTTGTCTAGTTGGCAAGAAGATTTCTTTGAGATAAATTAGGAGTTTTCTTTAAATCTATTGGTGAGAATTGTAGAACATGCCAAGAATCAAGAAAGCCAAGAAAAGGGGAAATCATGTCTATATAGAGACAAACCCAATTCATTATGAATGGGGGATTAGGTAAGGAGAAAAAGAGAAGAGGAAAAATGCTAAAGAAAATATGAAGGAGAAGAAAGTCTTCATTCAGTCCTGATCAACAAGCTGAGGAAAGAGCTAGATTCTGTAGACACCGATGAACAGTGAGACAAGCATCATAGAGAAGAACATTGTGGAGCAAAGGTATAAGTGATTATATTGATCAGAGAGGTAATGGACTTACAATAGATCTAAAAATCTTCAATTGAGTTGTATGTATGAAAAGATCATTAGTGTTTCAGTTTAACCATTGAAGCATAAAGCCTCTTAACTGAGTAGGACTTAAAATTCTTTTACAATTGAGATACATCCCAAGGAGTATCAAAAATTTTGATCATAAAAGTAGCATTGAATATGATCGATACCTATTGACAGGCCACGGGAGTTTGATCAAGGATGCTAGCATTAGATGCCAGATACTAGTTGAAAAACTATTTCTAAATCCTCTAAAAAGGTCACACTTAATAGTGTGTTTGTAACCTTTAATAGGGTTGGCTCCTAACAGAGCTCACTTTAGAAGAGTGAAAATTTGGGGTAACGGTCCCAGTGGTTTTTCCCTTAACAGGGTTTCCACGTTAAAATCCTTGTGTTATGTGTTTATGGTTTATTAATTTATTGTTTTACATTGCACATATGCATTTCTAGATTGATTGGTATACTCTTCATATTTACTACGTTTCGGTAAATAGTTAACTACTTATCAGTAATCATATAGAAGAGAGATTAGTAAAGCAATCCGACAAGTAGAAAATTGATTAAATTATTTCAAGGCATACATCTTATAGGATAGAAGATACTTGAGACATAATTTGCGGTTATAAGTTTTAAGGGTTGATTTAAGGATTAATTTTTGAGGTCACTGATTCACCCCCCCTCTCAGTTATTACTAACAGTATTCACATATTCCACTCTCACTTCTTTGTCTTGTACCAGCTCTCTCAAGTAATGATACTTGATAGCAATATGCTTGGTCTTTCTATGCATCAAAAGATTCTTTGATGTATTGATAGGACTAGTATTATCACATAAAAAAACAACTAGATCAGTGATTTATTCTTTCATACCTTTCAACAATTGCTTGATCCATACTATGTTTGAACAATTAATTGCTGTTGCAACATATTCAACTTTTGTTGTAGTGAGAAATACAGTTCCATTTTTTGCTTGTCCAAGATACTAATAAATTTCATAGAAATAATGTGCCACCACTTGTACTCTTTCTGTCATCAACATTACCTTCCTAATCCACACCAGTATAAACTTTTAGTTCAAACTTCTCATTCTTCTTATAATACAATCCATAATCCTCTGTTCCTTTCAGATGTCCCAGTATCCTTTTCACTGCCATCATATGACTATCTTTCAAATTTTTTGAAAATCTTGCAACAATCCCAACTGCTAATGCAATATCTAGTATAGAATGAACAACATATTGTAGCTTCCCAATCATTGACCTATACAAGGTTTGATTGACTTCAACTATCTCATCAATCTTTGATAGTTTCTGTCCAGTAGTCGTAGGTGTACTTATAGGTCTAGAGTCCTCCATGCCAAAGGTTTTTCAATATCTCCTTGATATATTTAGATTGAGTAATGTAGATACCTTTATTCATCTGATATACTTGCAAACCAACAAAAAAATTAATCTCTCCAAACATAGACATCTCAAATTCAATTTGCATCTCATTTACAAATGTTTGGCATAAAGCATGTTGTCATCCAAATATGATATCATTAACAAATATTTTAGTTAACAATATCCCTTTACCTTTTTCAGTCTTAAAGTACATATTAATGTTTTCATTTGTCCTTGTAAAACCAATTTTGTGTAAGTAATTGTGTAATCTCTCATACCATGCTTTGGGGGCTTGCTTCGATCCATAAATTTTTTTATGTAGCTTTCAAACCATATTCCTCTTGCTTGAATCAAAAAATCCTTCAGCTTGTTCAATTGATACCTCTTCTTCTAGTATTCTATTTAAAAATGATGATTTGACATCCATTTGATATACTTTGAATCCTTTGTAAGTTGCATAAGCCAGTAGAGTTCTAACTCCTTCCAATCTAGCAACTAGGGTGAATGTCTCACCATAGTCAATGTCTTCTTGTGCATATCCTTTTCATACCATTCTAGCCTTGCTCCTTATGACTTCTCCATGCTCATTCAACTTATTTTTGAATACCCACTTGGTTCAAATAAAATTCTTTTCCTTTGGTCTAGGTACTAGTGTCCAGGTTTTGTTCTTCTTTATTTTCTCAATCTCTTCATTCATGGTCTGTATCCAATATTCATTATCCAAAGCATCTTTCATAGATCTGGGCTCAAATTCACATAGTAAACATGTCTAATTCTTTAATTTTCTTCTTTTCATGACCTCTAAATCCTTTTCTCCAATGATTTGATCTAGTTTATATGTCTTCTTACATATTTAGCTAGTGTGGGCTCTGGTCTCCTTTCTTCTTGTTGTTGGTCTTCAGATTCATCATGAAAATTCATTATAGGTTCATTTTGTGTCTCTTCTCTCTCTTTTGATTACTCAAAATTTTCCTCCTGATGCTCAAAAACTTCTTTCTACGAGTCAATATTTTCTTTCTGTTGCTCGACAACACCATTCTGTTGTTCGGTAGCTTCTTTTTATGGTTCAGATAAACTTCTAAGATCTCCTTCATTCATGTAAACAAAAAATTTGTAATCTTCAAGATCTTTCTTGCAATCAACTTCATTCTTTTTTGCATATTCATCAATTCTAACATTTTCACTTTCCACAACTTTGTTAGTGTTAGAATTCAAACACTTATACGCTTTGCTCTTAGTGAAATAACCTAGGAATATGCCTTCATCACTTTTAGCATCAAGTTTTCCATTTCGATTTTCCTTCAGTATATAACATTTTCTTCCAAAAACTTTAAAGTATTTTACATTAGGTGCATAACCATACCATAACTCATAAGGTGTAACATCACTACCTTTCTTGACTTGTACTCGGTTCAAGGTATAGACTGCTGTACTTACAATTTCTCTCTAGTACTTTTGTACAAATTTTTTCTCTATCATCAGTGTTCTAGCACAATCCATAATTGATCTATTCCTTCTCTCGGCTATGCCATTATGTGGGGGAGTTCTTGGAGACGACATCTATCTCTTAATTCCTCTATCATTGCATTATAATTTAAACTCATTAGATATAAACTCTCCTCCTCTGTCAGATCTCAGAAATCTCAAGTTCTTACCTGTCTCTTTTTCAACTCTTGCCAAATACCACTTAAACAACTAAAAGGCATCATATTTTTCTTTGAGAAACATCACAGTCATCATTCTAGAGTAGTCATCAACAAAGAGAATGAAATATTTATCACCATGGTATCTTTTCACAACAATAGGTCCACAAAATTAGTATGAACAAATTCCAAAACATCATCAAAAGTATAGGTTTTTCTCTCGAAACTAGAACTTTTCCTTTTGCCCAACTAAAATTGCTTACTCATAACATTATCAGGTTTCTTTAATCTTGGTAACCCTATTACTCTTTTCATCTTATTAATATTTACCAAATTTTCAAAGTTCACATGACACAACCTTTTATGCCATAACCATACATCATCATATTATGAAAACAAACATGTCTCATTAGATAGATATAGATATAGAAAAATTACCTCTTGTATGTTCTCCACTTCCAATTAGTTCACTAGTAACATCAAATATTTTTGCCTTTCTGTGATGGAATTCAACTCGGTATCCAGAAGTGTTCAATTGAGAAACACTCAAAAATTTATAGTAAGTCCTTCAAACCAATAAGAATTGTCACATGTGATCTTATCAGTCAATTTTATTGATCCTTTTTCTTGCACAAGACATGGTTTATCATTACCAAACTTAACACTACCACCTTTGCAATGATTTAAGGTTTCAAACTTACTTTTATCACCAATCATATGATGTGAGAAACCATTATTAATTATCCATCGATCACCTTTACTCATATTTGAAATAAGTGCATTTTTCTCATCTTCATTAGAATCATCTTTTATAGAAACATAAACAACTTGTATATCATTGTCATCAGATTTATCAGATTCACTATTAGTTTCTTCTTCAACAATATAACAAGATTTCTTACCTTTATCCTTATAGTTCTTATACCTTTTGAAATCTCTGTCATCTCTTTTATCTTTGTACTTGCTTTCTCTTCTTTCATCCTTATCATTCTTGTCAGGGCATCTTGCTGCAATATGGCCAACTTTGTTACATGAAAAACAAATTAAAGGAAGTTTACCTTTTAATTTTCATTTTCCTCTCGGTAGTCTTCTATCCATAAGTGCCTCAAGTTCATCAAGATGATCTTTAGAAGTGTCATTGTCACTATTCACATGTCTTTCTTTTCATTTCTTAGATTTATGAAGAGTTAATTGTGATTTCAATGCAAAATCAACATTGTGAGGGGTGAAATTATCAAAATTTGATAACTCAAAAGTAGTAAGTCTACCAACTAGACCTTCCAGAGTTAATTTGTTACCAGGAGTACATCTCAGTTCTTGTATAGTAGATACTCTAATAACATAAATAGGAAGTAGGGTTATCAATATCTTTCTAATAACAATTTCATCATCAATAGTTGCATTAGCTCCTCTAATAGCATTCACAACCTCCTTAACTTGGCTACAATATTGAACAATAGTTTCACCATCTAACATTCTCATTTCATTAAAATTACCTCTCAAGCTTTCAGATTTGGGTCTTAATACATTTGTGTCACCTCCATGGATAGCTTCCAGTGTGTCCCACATTTTTTTTGTAGTTTTACATTCTTTTATGTCTTCAAATTTAGGATAACTTAGGAATGATGCAATCTCCAACATTGCTTGATTATGTTCCTTCTTTTCTTTCATCTGCTGAGCTGTCAACACTTTTGGCACATTTATGTAATCATTTTCCACATATTATTTTGATGCTACTCCAATTCCAGCTAGGTGTAGCTTCATAAAAATTTTCCATGCAGGGAAGTTATCCTTGTTCAACCTTGGTACCTCCTTTTTATACATCTTGATATTTAGCTTCAAGTACCTTCAAACTTTTCTCTACAAACACCAAAAATCTCTGATACCAATTGTTAGAATGATTTAGAATAACTAAGGGGGGGGGGGGAGGTGAATCAGTTATCCTTAGGTCCAGATGTACCAATTGATCTTTCAAAAAATTCAACCAACTTAGATCTACTCAACAATCCACTCAGTCTCTATAAAATATAATTAGTAACATAAAATTGCAATCGACTATCCTAAAGTAATCAACTTGCAAAATACAAAATTCTTAACAATAAAACACATAAGATAACATTCACATAAGTATGACACAAGGATTTAATATGGGAAAAACCACCTGTAACACGCTACCAAATTTTTACTCTTCTAAAATGAGCTTTGCGAGGAGCCAACTCTATTAAAGGTTACAATACACACTGTTAAATGTGACCATGTTAAAGGATTTAATCAATCTATTAAAAGTGAGCCTTGTTAGAGGACTTAGATCATTCCATTAGAATGTCACCTTGATTAAAGGATTTTCAATATGACTGTTAGGTCAACCTTGGTTAAAAGGACTTTGGTTGATACAATGGTTAGAAAGTAATAGTAGATTGGTATGAAATATACAACTCACTTTTAAAATACAGATCCACTTTCGCTCAAATGCTAGTTCACTGATTGACCTCCATTGTCATCTTTATCACTCATATCTACTTGGAAATCCATCAAGAAATCACCACTGTGTATTCCTATACTGCTCTTCATCCTTCTTTGCCTTCTTCTTATATTTTCCAATCAACTGAATTAACCTCTACATACATAACCTACAATTAGGTTAATCTTATACCTCTCTCATAAAGTAGCTAGATCTTTTCCCTCTTAACCATCACCATAGATCTTAGTGTTTGGTCAGATCCAATGAATCCTTCCAACATTTCATTATCCTTCTACCTTGTAGATTACATCTCAAAAATTGTTCTTGAATCCATACAGAAAAAATGTTAAACACATATTAAATGCTCATTTAATTCTCCAAAACAATCATCCTTATCTTAAATACACTTTACATATCCCAAGAATTTAACTATGTTGGCTGGGATCTCAAATCTTCCTCAAATTGTCAAAATAATGACACTCAGTCATTACTATGATCTTCTTCTCGATCATCACTAGATAACTTGGTAATTTACTAACGCTCAGTAAATGATGATGCTTGGTTGGCACTATACTTTCTTAGCATGTACTGGTGCACGATGGACACTTGCATCACTCAACACAAACTTAAGTTCCTTAATCTTCTTCTTTGTTACTCGATCAAGACTAAAATTTTAGTCTTCCAATCTTCACTTGGTATTAAAGATAAACAACATATTACCTTGACAAGGTGTAATCTCGTCAAGTACCCATTATAGTTTTACATAACTCAACCATTTCACTAGGTCTTCTTGTTATCTCCTCTTTTCAAATCTTCTTCATCAATTAATTGATATGGAACTTTACAACATAGAAACTGTCTTACCAGTTAAGGTTTAGCATCAATGGCAATATAACAATTATTTCAATTGTAGCTTCCGACAGATGTTCCAATCAATTTTACATAGGTAGTATGGATCAAGTAGATTATGGAAGGAATTATGGAGAAGGTAATGGAATTGGTGGTTATCTATTGTGACAATAAAATTTCTATTAAAATTTCAAAGAACCCGATGATGCACTCTAAGACTAAGCATTTAGCTATCAAATATCATTTTCTTAGAGAAAGGGTACATGAAAAAGAAGTGAAGTTGTAGAATGTGAAAACTAAGGAGAAGGTTGTTGATATTTTCACTAAACTATTGCCTAAGGATGTATTTGAGTATCCGAGTTGAATTAGAAGAAGATGTAGTTGCATCAATTCAAGTGTATTTACTGAATATCATTATATTGGGATTGATTTTATGGGGCTACTCCCTAGAGGGAATAGTCTATGTAGTCATGTGCTTTGGTTAGTCAGGTTCAATAGAGCAGATATCAAGTGTGTTTGATGCCTTTGGTATTGTTTTCAAAGGGGAATAATGTATGAATATAAAGGGAAGAATGTGTAAATGTAGAGTAGGTGGAAGAAAGAAGGGGAAACATTTTATTCTCATTGTATCATGTTGGAGAGAGTGTTACCATCAATATGAAGTAAGTGTTTCCATCAATGCCAAAGGGGGAGATTGTTGGCATATATAATGCAATGATAGTAAGTGAGTTTTGGAGATGTCATGATTAGATTTGATTACATGATGATTAGATATTATGTTGTCATTGATGTCAATTATTGACTTTGTGTTCTTAGTATGTTACCAAGCACAATTGTGATGAATGAAGGGTTACAGTGAGTTTTAGTGGTTGCTATCAGGGAGAAAGATGTAAATCATTTTATTGGTTGACACGGTCTTGGAAAAATGTTTTATGTATTTAATTTTTTTATGTGGTGCATTGGATTTGAGAGGGATACTTAAAATTCTAATTTAGGGTTTGATCAAGGCAATGGACTTAAAAGTTCAGTATATAATGGATGAAGTTGAAGGTTAAAAGTGTTTATCATGTGTTGAAGAAGTGTGGTGTAAGGTGCATGTTGAAAAAAAGCCAGGGAGGATTTAGGTATTCTCAGAAGATATTGTGTGCTTCAGTGGATTTGATCAAGCACAAGTAGTGCTATTATACAGATCATTCTTTATGTTGTTCCCTAATAGTTGCAATAGGTTAAATCCCTTGATAGGGTAGATCAAAGAAGATATTTTTTGTAAATCCTCTAAGAAGGTGACACTTTTTCAAGTTTTTAAATTTCTCTAACAAGGATACTCATAATAGGGTAAAGATCCTAACAGGCCTAAGGTAAATCCCTTAAACAGGTAGCACATAACAGTGCTATTGTAACTTCTAATAGGGTTAATATCCTCATAGGGTGTACTTTAGAAGAGTACATAATTTAGTGGGTACTAACACCCACTGTGGTTTTCTCCCTATTTTGCTTTTCACAAGATAAATATGTGTGTTAATTTTGGGGATGGATTTGGATTCTTATGATTTTCATTTGCTATTATTAAGGTTAATCTTGTGAATGCTAGTTTAAGTTTTAAGCTAGAGAAGTTTGGATTATTTGGTAGATCAGTGATTCACCCCCCTCTCAATAATCTGTCCTCAGGACTAACATTTAGATAATTAAATAATGTTTATAGAGTCAAAACTCAAGCTTATCGTGTTGTTTCATTCATTTTAGTCAAATTTTGTCCTCGATATTTCCTCTTAAGTACTTTAGTTTTGTTACATTGGTTAAAAGAGATACATGTGTCATAAGGCATAAGTAATAATTGGAGTTCCTTTTACTATAATTGTATATGTAGTTTGTAACGTAGTTTAAATATAGTAAAATATGATTTTTTGTGTTGTTATTAACAAGTTGATAATTCTAGCAATGTAGTGTGTGTGTGTGTCTGTGTACGCATACACATACACATGCACATGCCTTAAAAATTAAACACTTACTTTTGTGCACTTTTTGGGACCTTTTAGACCTCCTTAGGGTGTTTCTCACATTTAGGACCTAATACATTCAATTATCCCCATAATTTGAATCAAGGTCCTCTTTCTTCTTCCAGTCTCACACAAAATTCTAGGATGGATTTAATTTCTATGCTCCATCTCTCATTTATCCCTCCAATCACAAAATTCATTTCCCTCATAGATTTAAATGCATTTACGACTAATTTTCCCACTTATTTCACCATATTTTCTCTTACCCCCATAATACTTCTTGGGATCTTAGACTTTTGCCTAGAGATTTGCACCTCTAGGTATAGGTCAACCTTGATTTGTACTTGGTATAATTTAACCCTGACCTATACCCCAGAGGTTAATTTTGAATGGTTCTAGGGCCCGATGCAAAGTATTGGCCTTTTCCTACCTAGTGCAGTCGGCCCTTTTAATTTTGATGCTCGAAATCAGTATAAAAGGAGGCCTTCTCACTTCATTTGAAAATATATATACAACCTACAATCACACATACAACAAGAAATATTATCAAGCAATCAAGTACAAATAGTCAAGTGCTTTTGGTGATTATAAGAAAGCATCCATTCAATCAAGAAATCATTTCCTTCTATAGATCTAATTTTTTTTGAGACCAAGGAGTTTAGCCATCTAAGGAGGAGATCTATATTCACACACTCAAAATTTCTTCTCCAATTTCATATTGAGGTGAATTAATTTGCATCCATACATGAGGTTTTGGTTAACATGTTTTCCTTTTTGGTTTTTGTGTTAAGTCAAGGCTATTGCATTAACATATTTGATCACATATTAAGCATAACTGAATGTACATGGTATGATATATTACATTGTTTAGATATAATATTTACTACATGCTAGCATTTCCTTCATTTATATTCAAGGTTAATTCCTAAGCTGAGGCTTGAACAAGGCAAGCCCCTCCCCACCAAAAAATTTCCCTTCTCTTGTGTGCAAGAGGAGATTTGTAGGCTTTCAAGTTTTTGGGACATGATATGGTTGATTTAGAATTACAATTTATATATGATATTCAGATTTTATATTTTTGAGGAGTGCAGGTATAGGTTGAACTTGACCTATACCCAAGCTAACCTAGACTCAGGAAGTTGACCTGTTCTTGGGGCCACCATATTTTTATAGTTTTCAAATCTCTGCTTCCTAATTCTAGATCCATCTCTGTCCTGGTTTCTGATACAATCTGACAGTCTATTTTTGAATCTAAATGTGCACCCTCTACTACCCCTCAAGGTGAGTAAATTCTCCTCTTTATCTCCTCATAGTACTTACTTTCATAGATCAGATTGCATAACAACTACAATTCCTTCTCTTAGGGAAAGGCGGAATAAAACCAAATACCCCAACATTGAGAAGACCATGAATTGGCACTTCCCCTTGTGCTAATCAAGTTTACTTTATGGTAAAGTCTTAGTCTTCTTCCTATAAATGTAATACACACAATTTCAACACGCTACATTTTGGTGAACCAGACACTTTCATGCTTTATATCTTTTGATTTGGTAGTTAGATCATCATTTTCTTGTCTTTCTTTGCATCTTCTAGTTAGATCTTCTTTGTGCATTGATTTACTTTATATCTTCACTTAATTGTGTGTGTGGAAACATGGAGCTCTCTAAAATAGAGTGGTGTGTAATCATTTATGGCATTACCTTTCTTCTCACCTCTCTTTATCAAATTCTATAATATATGATAATTCCTTTCATTTTTCTATGTTTGTTTCCCTTCATGGTATTCTTGTATATGACATAACTAATACAATGTTTCCTTACAAGGCATATTTCAAAACTATTATCAATATTTCATGTAACTTTCTTCTTCACATTTTAACAAAATGCATGGAATATATAGATCACATATAAGAGTCTTTGTTAATGATCCTAGTGATCCTAATCCTAATCCTCCTACTCAAGATCAACCTCCTAATAATCCTCAAAATTTCCATCATCTCCAAAATATTGTTCATGATCCAGATGTTAGACATTTTCTAGATGATGCCTCTTCTCCCTCACCTACTAAGGATGAGCACAAAGATAATATCCCTCCTACCATTCCTCCTTATACTATAAATTTTCACTCACCTCAAGATCCATCACCTTCTCCATGTACCCTTAAAGCTACTTATACTATGGAATATAATATCACTACTAAACAAGGTTATAAAGGTTTAGGGCTTGGTATTAATGATCAAGGAATAAATGTTCCCATTAATTCTCCTCAACAAAGTAATAAATGTGGTATAGGTTTCATTCCCTATCCTTTTTTTCCTATCACATCTTCTCCACCTCCTCTTAATTTTATTTTTAGCAACCCCATCTATATCCCCCTATGATACCCATGAAGCTTTAGCGAAGAGAGTATACATCCACCTTTAGCGAAGAGAGTATACATCCACCTTATGTATAAGCCTAAAATAAGATTCAAACCTTATGTAAAAGATGCTATTAATAAAATTTTATGTCCCTTTCACTATAATAACACACACTTAATTTGAGATTGTAATGATGTTATGTTATAGGTTCATGATAAAGTTGATAGAGGTTTACTTCGTGTTACACCAGACATTTTACATTTTATTCATATTAAAAACTAGCATTATTGTCCCTTATTGGGCTATTCTCCATTATGTCACATAATGAGCTTGAGGGTAGCACAATAGGGCATTATCCTTGTTCCTCTTAATTGAGGGGCAAGATTAATATTTTTAATTTATTCTTTTTAGGGATCTATTTCCTCCCTTTACTGACATGTTTCTTTACACAATATTTCCTAGTATACTTAAGAAACCATTTTGGGAGTTTAATATGTTATTCATTTATTCTCTTTCTCCTTTTGAAATTCCATTATCCTTTTTGAATTTTCACCTTTTATAATATTATGTCTCTCTTTGCAAATATTTATTGTTTTACATTCCAGTGTGCAACCTTATATTTGCATTCAAAAGTGCATATATGTTATAAGAGATCTATCCCTTAGGCATTATCTTGCATTTTGTTTCTTCTTTAGGATCTATTATCTCTTTCCACTGCATCCGTTTTCTACTTTGATATGTATTGTTTATGGTTGAGGATCTTTCTCCTTGATGAGATTGGTATCCCCTTCATAACTTTCTCCTTTCTTGGGGTGCATTTCTTGTATAAATGGGATGCCCCTTTAGGTGGCATAATATGATATCTTTATTCTTCTTTTTCTAAAGTTTTGTATTATTGTATGATACATTCCTTTTTAGCATGAGACACATTGTTACAAAAAAGATCGTAACATATTTGCTTAGCAATCCTTTTTATGCCTTAAAAATGCTTGTTTCTCATTCAATAATAATCTATGGTGTCATTCATTCTTTTCTTTCCTTGATGACTAGTTGAATTTATATGTGATAGCTCTTCTAGCATATATTCTTGTTTTAGGGGTTTTCTCTAGTTTATAACTTATTTTTCTTGGAATTGTATATATCTGATGAGGTGGATATTATTCAATGTGTTTTATATATTATATCTTTCCCTCACACTTGGGGGACAAGGTTTTTGTACATTCTTCCTCTTTTCATCTAAGGATATACTTTCCTTAGTCTAGTGGCATTTATATATCAGGTGGTATTCTTTTCTTATAAGGAACTTTTGTTTTGATTGGGATTCTCTCTTGTACAAGAGGTGTATATCCTTTATCATCACCTATTATTTATGTGAAAAACTATGTTTGTAATAAACATCTTCCCTTACTATGTGATTCAAAGTTTGTTGAATTTCATCAAGAATCCCTCTTCCACCTGGAAATAGGGGGATAAATAGGTGCATTCTTGTTCACTTCCCTTGTTTTTCTTGAAGATGTTATCTTTGTTCAAGAACTCCTCTTGAAGGTAGATGTTCTGTAGACAAGATCTCTTCCTTTCAAGGGTCTCTTATCATAAGCGTTACATCCTTTCTATTTTCTTAGCCTATAAGATTCAATTCTCTTAGCTAAGATTGTGGCATATATTTTTGTTTAAGGGTATCACCTTGTTGATGGAAGCAGGTGTCCTTGTTTCTCTTCCTTATAATGTTTACTATTCAACCATCATAAGGAGGCGGGAATTTATACAACCTCCCTTGTACAACCTTTTACGTATTTTTTTATTTTTATTTTTGCAACCGATCCCAAATGGGTGTAAGTGATAATTCACATCCAGCCTTGGGATGCAAATTTAAATATATTTTCTCTATGGATAATGGACTCTTATCCATTCATACAGAGAAAAAATACACTTAAACTTCATGGTGATAGACTGATCAATTTGTAAGGTGAGCACACAAATAATTCTTCTTGGATAAGGAACCCTGATATATTCATGAGGAGCACATATACACATGCATGAAAAGCTGCTAGAAGGTGGATATTTTTGATAGGATTGAATAGAATGGCACACAAACCTACTATACCATTCAATTTTATCTTTTGTGTGGTTCATAGTAAGACACACAAATCTTACTGGACAAGGTAATCACACTCCTCTTTCTCTTTCTCTCTTTTTGATTTTATGCTAGCAGATTAGATCATAGAGTTGGAGTCATCGTTGGTAGTGGTTTTTTTCTTCCTATGTGATCATTTATGTTCTTGTAATAGCTTTCCAGACACGATATTAGTGGATGTGGCATTTCTAGCCGAGGTCTCTTTCACTAATTGAATTGGAGTTTGTCTTAGTACTAACCCCTTTGTTGTTGGTGTCTTTTGTATTTGTTTCAGCTTTGTTTTTGTGCCTTTATTCATGGATGTGGAGTTAGGATCCTTAGTTTGAGGGATTATGTCCTTATACTTAGCGATGTCTTACCTCTTTGCAATTCATCACAAATCATATTATCTTTTTTCTCTTCCATCTCTCTTACTTTATTGTGACTATGAGTTTATATCATACTCCTGTTAAAGTGGGGGATACATGTACCATCTTAGAAAGTAAGCACTTACTTTTGTGCACTTTTTGGGACCTTTTAGCCCTCCTTAGGGTGTTTCTTGCATTTAGAACCTAATGCATTCAATTATCCCCATAATTTGAATCAAGGTCCTCTATTTCCTCCAATATTGCAAAAAATTATAGGATGGATTTAATTTCTATGCTCCATCTCCCATTTATCCATCCAATCAAAAAATTCATTTCCCTCATAGATTTAAATGCATTTACGACTGTTTTTCTCACTTATTTCACCATATTTCATCCAAACCCCTCAATACTTCGTGAGATCTGAGACTTTTGCCTTAATATTTGCACCTCTGGGTACTAGTCAACCTCAAATTGTACTTGGTACAAGTCAACCTTCACCTATACCCCAAAGGTGAATTTTGATTGGTTCCTAGGCCGAATGCAAAGTATTGGCCTTTTCCTTCCTAGTACAGTTGACCCTTTTGATTTTGATGCTCGAAATTGGTACAAAAGGATGCCTTCTCACTTCATTTTAAAATCCATATGCAACCCACAATCACACATATGACAATAAATATTCTCAAGCAATCAAGTACAAGCATTCAAGGTCTTTTTGTGATTACAAGCAATCATCCATTGAAGACATCCATTCAATCAAGCATGCATTTCCTTCTATAGATATAGCAACTTTGGAGACCAAGGAGTTTAGCCATCTAAGGAGGAGATCTATATTTACACACTCAAAATTTATTCTTCAATTTCATATTGAGGAAAATTACATTGCATCCATACATGAGGTTTTGTCTTACATGATTTCCTTTTTGGTTTCTATGTTGAGTCAAGGCTATTGAATTAACATATTTGATCACATACTAAACACAATTACATCTACATGGTATGATATATTCTATTATTTAGATCTAATATTTACTACATGCTAGCATTTCCTTTATTTCAATTCAAGATTAATTCTTAAACCAGGGATTGACTGAGGCAAGCTCCTCACCACCAATAAATTTCACTTCTCTTGTGTGTGGGAGTATATTTGCAGGATTTCAAAATTTTGGGATTGGATTTGGTTGATTTAGGGTAATAGTTTCCGTCAAATATTCAGATTTCATATTTTTGAGCAGTGCAGGTACATGTCAACCTCAACCTGTAGCTAAGTCAACCTACACCCAAGAATTTGACCTGTTCCTAGGGCCACCATATTTTCACAGTTTCTAGATCTAAGCTTCCTGATTCTATATTCATCTCTATTGATGAACTATAACTGATTGAATGTTTGAAGATGATAAGTTGATGATCACCAAGCTGCAAAAGTTAATGCAAGACATTAAATTTGACAAAGTTTAATGTGGTTGGTAAAAATTACAAGGTCTGTATACACCGAGTGACAGTGAAAACCGATAGACAGTGAACACCAAGAAGTTCATAGTGTATACCAAGCACCGTAGTAACCGAGCTAGAGAAAATTACCGAGCATAACTGAAGTTGTTACCGAGCGTAACTGGAGTTGATGACCAAGCACAACTGAAGTTAAAGAATGACAAAATTTATTAACTGAGAGAGCTACAATTTAGGGATTGACTGATTGATTGCATTATTATCAACGATTAGTTAAAGTAAAGAATGCAAGGAGATTTAAAGAACGTTTTATTCACAGATAAAAAGGAGAGATTTATGGAATAAAACTAAAGGAGAGATTTACGGGATAAATCAAAGCATGGTGATATTTATGGATCAATAAGTGATCTACAACAAAAATGAGGAGATTAAGAGGCTAATCATGTATATATAAAGAGACAAGGAATTCATTATAAAAGAGAGGGCAATATTGAATATATTTTGTGTGAAGAAAGAACTCTTCATGCAGATCTGATCAATCAGGTTGAAGAATAGAACCAAGGAATCTCACAAACACCAAACAACAGAGGATAGAGCATTCACTAAGCAGAAGGAAGAAAGAAAGAAAGCAAAGGAATTGAAGTGTATATTGATTAGAGAGGTATTATTGAATTAACAATAGATCTAAATATTTGCAAATCAAAGTTGTATTTTGAACAGATCATTTACTGTATCAATTTAACCATTGATTCAGAAAATCTCTTAACTGAGTGGGATTTACCATTCCTTATTGTATTGAGATAGTCAAGAGTATCAAAAGGTTTTCTTGTTGATAGTATAGTGAGTGCAAGGTCAAAAGATAAACTATTGGTTTTAAATCCTCTAACAAGGTCACACTTAACAGTGTGTATTGTAACCTTTAACAGGGTAGGCTCTTCACCGAGCTCAATTCAGAAGAGTAAAAATATTTTGGGTTACCGGTCCCAGGTGGATTTTCCCATAATTGGGTTTCCACGTTAAAATATATGTGTCAAATGTGTATATGGTTCATTGCATTCATATTTTTATTTACACATTATTGAACCTAGATTGGTTGGTTAACACTAAGTTTATTTGCTGCATTTTGGTAAAGTCTAGAAAAGATTAACAATATGATGACATGTAACTGATTGAATTTTTGAAGATGTTAAGTTGATGATCATGCAAGGCATTAAATTAGTTAATGTATTGTATTGTCATTGATGTCAACTTGATATAATCTGTATGGTCATGGGAATACTGCCAAAGACTTCAAAGATCTGATGAACCAATGCTATGCTATCAGTAATGCATACAAGATAAGTATTCACTAAGTGAATTCATACATCGACGGAGTGCACACCGATGGTTAGAGTAAAAGAGAAGAGTTATAGTGTTACCCTGCGAGCTAATGCACAACATTACCAATGAGCAGAGTTACAGTATTGACCGATGGGCAAAATACAGAGTAACCCGAAAAAAAGAATTTTAGAGCTGCCTGACGGAGGAGACAAGGACAGAGATCCCAATGAAACCTGAAGTTAGACTGATGGAACGGTCAGTTATCATTGATGACTAGCTGAAGTGTTGACCGAAAGAACAGAGAGTTCAGAAAATGACAAAATTCTTATCTGTCAAGAAGCTAAAGATAGAATTAATGAATAATTATCATTGTTTTAATCATCCAGATAAAGCCAGAGATAAGTAATTGATTTAAAGCTGATTTGTCTAGTTGGCAAGATCTCTTTGAGATAAATCAGGAGTTTTCTTTAAATCTATTGGCAAGAATTGTGGAACATACCAAGAATCAAGAAAGCCAAGAAAAGGGGAAATGATGTATATATAGAGACAAATACAATTCATTACAAAGGAGGGGATTAGGTGAGGAGAACAAGAGAAGAGGAAAGATGCTAAAGAAAATATGAAGGATAAGAAAGTCTTCTTTCAGTCCTAATCAAAAAGTTGAGGAAAGAGCTAGATTCTGCAGACACTAACAAACAGTGAGACAAGCATCACAGAGCAAAACAATGTGGACCAAAGGTATAAGTGATTATCTTGATCAGAGAGGTAATAGAATTACAATAGATCTAAAAATTTACAATTGAGTTGTATGTATAAAAAGATCATTAGTGTTTCAGTTTAACCATTGAAGCATAAAGCCTCTTAACCGAGTAGGACTTAAAAGTATTTTACAACTAAGATACATCCCAAGGAGTATCAAAAGTTTGATCACAAAAGTAGAATTTGATATGCCCGATACCTATTGACAGGCCAAGTGAGTGTTTGATCAAGGATGATAGCATTAGATGCTAGATACTAGTTGAAAAACTATTTCTAAATCCTCTAACAAGGTCACACCTAATAGTGTGTTTGTAACCTCTATCAGGGTTGGATCTTAACAGGGCTCACTTTAGAAGAGTGAAAATTTGGGGTACCGGTCCCAGTAGTTTTTTCCGTTAACATGGTTTCCGCGTTAAAATCCATGTGTTATGTGTTTATGGTTTATTACTTTACTGTTTTACATTTCACATATGCAATTCTGGATTGATCGGTATACTCTTTATTTTTACTATGTTTCGGTAAATAGTTAACTTCTTATCGGTAATCATACAAAAGAGAGATTAACAAAGCAATCCGACATGTAGAAAATTGATTAAAGTATTTTAAGGCATACATCTTATAGGATAGAGGATAACTTGAGACATAATATGTGGTTATAAGTTTTAAGGGTTGATTTAAGGATTAATTTTTTAGGTCACTGATTCATCCCCCTCTCAGTTATTACTAACAATTGGTATTAGAGCTTGTGTGCTTAAAAGGAAGGTTTCAAGACCTAAGCTAAAGATCACAAGATGAACAGATGAGATGTGCCCAAGTTGAACAAAGATACTTTTGCTTCATGGCAGAGAAGAATAAGACTCCAGTTATCAGGTATTGGTAATAATGTTACTCAATACTTAGATGCTGAATATGTGTTGCCCACAGGAGCACCAACAGTCAAAAAATTGAGAGAGAAGAATGAGCACAATGACATGATGATAGAGCTTGCTTCCTCACTCTCCGATGCCAAATTTGAAGATGTCAAAACCTGCAAGACTCCAAAGTAGATGTGGGACAAATTGATGATTGTACATAGTGGTGACAAAAATGTTTTGAGAGCCAAGGTAGAAAGCCTTAGAGGAAAGTTTGATGATCTCAAAATGAAAGAAGCTGAAAAAATCACTCAGTACAACACAATAATCAAAGAGGTAGTCAATGCTATCTAAGGAGTTGGAGGTGTACTAGAAGAAGATACAATGGTAAGAAAAATTCTAAGAACCTTACTACCTACTTATACTATTAGAGTATCTTCCATTCAAGAAATGAGAGGAGTAGAAAATAGCAATGTTACTCTAGACAATTTGATTGGAAGACTGATTTCATTTGAGATGAATAACTTTGATAATAGTGTCTTATGAAACATAGAGTCTGCATTCAAATCTTCTATGAGAATAAGCAAATCAAGTCATAAACACACTATGAGAAAAGATAGTGATAGTGAAAGTGAAGAGGATGATCTTGATGAAATTGAAGCACTTATGGATAGAAGAATGCAAAGAGGAAAAGGTAAATACAAAGGTAATACCACTTGTTTGTTTTAATTGTAAAGAGATTGGATACTTTGCTGCAAGATGTCCTAACAGAAGTAATGACAGATCATTTGAAAAGAAGTCTGATAGAGGTGATTATAGAAGCTACCAACAATAAGAAAGAAGAGATTCCCAAGACTACAAGGACAAAGGAAAGAAGGCCAGTTACCTAGAAAAATGCAAAGATGATGATACTAACACCGAATCTAATGAAGACATTGAGATGGTGTTTTTAGTAGTAAAAGATGATTCAGATGATGATGAAGAAAGCTATGTAGAAAATGCACTCATTTCTAAGGTTAGTAAGAGTGACGTCTAGATCATAGATAGTGGCTGCACTCACCATATGATTGGTGATAAGAAAATTTTTGAGACTTTTGAGTATTATAAAGGTGGTTCAGTAAGAATGGGTAATGACACACCTTGTCTAGTCGAAGTTAGAGGAACTATAATATTGAATAACTAGATAAAATGTGAAAATGCTTATTGGGTAAATGGATTGAATTATAATATATTGAGTGTTTCTCAGTTGAATAATCCAGGTCACAGAGTAGAATTTGAAAATAAGAAGGCAAAGATCTTCAATAAATCAAAAAATGTAATTGGTACCGGTGAGCAGACAAAAGGTAACTTATTATATCTAAATGATACTGAAACAACTTGTTTGATTTCTAAAAATGAAGACATCTGGTTGTGGCACAAAAGATTGTGTCATGTGAACTTTGACAACATGATAAAGATTAGCAAAAAGAGAAATGTCAGAGGCTTACCGATGATGACCAAGCCCAACAACATAATGTGTAAGAATTGTCAAAAAGGTAAGATGAAAAAGTCTAGTTTCAAAAGAAAAACCCATACATCTGATGCCATTCTAGAATGATTCCATACTAATTTATGTGGACCTATAAGGACAAAGAGTTATTATGGAGATAGGTATTTTATTCTTTTTGTTGATGCTTACTCTAGAATGATGATAGTAATGTTTGTAAAAGATAAATCTGAAGCATTTAAGATGTTTAAATGGTATAAGGCAATGATTGAGAAACAAAGTGGAAAGGAGTTAAAATGTTTAAGGTCAAATAGAGGAGGGGAATTTATTTCAGATGAATTCACTAACTTTGGTAATGAGCATGGAATCAGAAGATAGGTCTCTGCACCGAGAATCCCATAGCAAAATGGAATTGCTGAAAGAAGGAACAAATCCATAGTTGATTGTGCATGGACACTGATGATAGAGAAATGAATCACCAAAATTTTAGGGAATCTGTCAGTACTACTGTTTACACATTGAATAGAGTACAATTGAAGAAAGACACCAAGAAGACACCTTATGAGCTATGGTATGGATACACACCCAATGTAAGTTACTTCAAAAATTTTGGCAGTCAGGGTTATATCTTAAAAGATGATAGAAATGGAAAAATTGACTCCAAGAGTAATGAAGGAATATTTCTAGGGTATTCTACCAAGAGAAAGGCTTATAAATGTCTAAAAAAAGCCTCTAACAAAATTGTTGAAAGTGTAAATGTAAAGATAGATGAATTTACAAAGAAGAATGAAAAGGAAAGCAATAAATAACCAGAGGACTACAATAGGTTTACTACAATGAGTAACCTAAAACTATACACAACCAACAATGTAGAGCTCCCGAGAAACATATCATTGCACTCGAGCATCAGGATGCAAATATTGATGATCAGAATATTGCTCAAGATGATGCACAAAGTGATGGAGAACAGAATGTAGAAAAAAATGATGATCAAGCTGATAGAGAAAGAGATGAACCTATATTTGAAGGATATGTCAGAAGGAACCATCCAAAGAACCAGATCATAGGAGATAAAAAGCTGGTATGAGAACCATAAGTAAGTCTCTAGATACAAGATGTCTTATTTGTGATTATGAGCCCAAATCTATCAATTCTACACTAGATAATGATGATTGGATAAGTGCTATGAATGAAGAGATTGAGAAGATAGAGAAAAACAAGACATGGACACTTGTACCTAGACCAGATTACAAGAATGTCATCGGTACAAAATGGATATTCAGGAATAAGCTAAATGAGAATGGAGAAGTCACAAGAAATAAAGAAAGACTAGTATGCACTGGGTATGCACAAGAAGAAGGGATTGACTATGGAGAGACCTTTTCACCCATTGCTAGGTTAGAAGGAGTGAGAATATTACTTGCTTATGCTACATATAAAGGATTCAAGGTATATCAAATGGACGTCAAGTCTGCATTCCTAAATGGAATACTTGAAGAAGAGGTATACATTGAACAATCAGAAGGGTTTGTTGATCCAGACAAGAGGGACATGGTATGTAGACTTCACAAAGCCCTGTATGGATTGAAACAAGCACCCTGAGCATGGTATGAAAGACTTTATTCCTATCTTATAAGTATTGGATTTGTAAAGACTAGTGAAAACAATAATCTTTATTTGAAGGAAGATACTGATGCTAACATTTTGATTGCTGAGATATTTGTTGATGACATCATATTTGGAGGCAATGATATTGATGCAGAGCATGGAAACAGAAGGATAAATGAGCCCAACTAAACTCTATGCACCGATGCCTCTTAAACAAATGCTCAAACAACCGCATCTATAACTAATTATTTTCTTTTAAAATCTGTATTGAAGATAGCTTTGTTTGCATATTATTCTATCTTTCCTGAACCATTGATCCAAAACTCTCGATCTTTCAATGCTCCAAAACCAATAAAATAATAACTTCATGAAAACATAGAACTACCTCACCCATAATCGGTTCATATATTTTCTGATACTTCATTCTTTGTGGATCTTCTATGAACATGCGGATATATACAAGAATAACCACCTCCATTTGCCATTATCAAAGATTGTCAACACTAAAGCATCAAGCTCTTCGACTATCAATTGGAAGGATACTTGATATCACTCGGCGACATTATCTTCACCACCTTTTACCATCTTCCAATGCCAATAACATACACCCACTGTTATTCGGTTTCTCTGTCACCAAAACCAGATTCATAAATGCTTGACTTCTTTCATAAAGTTGATACAATAAACATCGAAACATATTATTCAATATCGATTACCAAATAGTGAACACTTCAATAAATCATTCCCTTGCTATGACTACAAATGCATAAATGTTTTCTTGAAACATTTTAAACTGAGATTATTATCGATACATTAATATATCAAAGTTTCTTATAAACTGTCAAACCCAAGGATACACCTGTAACTAACAAACAACTGCTTATGAGACACAATGAACATTAATGTTCCAAATCAGCCCATCATAGAAACTGATACTTAAACACCAAAATATTTAATATAAATCATTGACAATTCAAGGAATCTAGTACATTCCACTGTTACGCTCTTTCTTCAAAGAAAACCAAAACAAGAAACATGTGAAACTCTATTTGCACCAAACCATAACACAAAAGGTAATGAGAGTAATTCAAAGGAAACAACAACCACCATTAACCGACTCCAATAAAAGATGTTTCAATAAAATCATACGAATACATAACATTAATATCTGCAGTTACAAATGTATACTTTATTCCATTTTTGACTTTCGATTACATTATGATTCTCAACCTTCTGCAGACTACTATTCTCCTCTAACTCATTGAATTACAAAAGTAGATAAAAATACTTTCTTCTAACTACCCGATAACTAACTCACACAACCAATTCCTAACTTCCTTTTAACTGATTCAAAAATGACCAATTTGTGCTTCGGCTGTCATATTAACTAAACTAGTAAATTATCGTGTATTAAAAAATACTAACATCTACCCGACTTTACCCCACTGATTACATTGACATTGAAAAAGAAAACATTTATAATGCATATAATGTGTGAAATAGTTCGAATCTTGTGATGCCCCTGCATCATACTCCCGGGGACAGAAAAATTCAAGTTCTGTTGAATTACTGTGAGCTTCTTCCGAGTCTTCCAATTCATAAGAACCTGCGGCATATACCCGGAAAACATAAACATTTCATGCCTTGGTGTCTCATTGCACCTTGGCTCCTCCATTTGGTACTTGAGACAAGCACCTACATCACGAGTGTGGAGCAACTCCACATGTTCAGCAAAGAAGTATCCCTACACATCTACAACAAAGGGATTAGAAAACATAAAATCATTATCATTCCATATCTCCATAGGTGGATAAAAATTTGTCATCATTTGAGCCTCTTCATGGCCCTCATCTCTACCTCCATGTCCTTCCCAT
>MU227225.1:774114-785791 GCA_018584345.1 Thuja plicata
ATGCCACCACTTTGGAACACATAGAAGGATGCATCTACTCCTATGTCACATCAAAGGACACCAAGAACTTAGCATCTCAGACTAGATTCCAACTCTCCAAACATCATATCCTCAAGACTTTTTTAGGCTCTTCAACAACATAGAACACACCTTAGTCACCAGATCTTCCCGCTCTGATACCACTTGATGCAGAGCATGGCAACAAAAGGATAAATGAGCCCAACTAAACTCTATGCACCGATGCCTCTTAAACAAATTTCAAACAACCGCATCTATAACTAATTATTTTCTTTTAAAATCTGTATTGAAGATAGCTTTGTCTACATATTATTCTATCTTTCCCGAACCATTGATCCAAAACTCTCGATCTTTCAATGCCCCAAAACCAATAACATAATAACTTCATGAAAACATAGAACTACCTCACCCATAATCGGTTCATATATTTTCTGATACTTCATTCTTTGTGGATCTTCTACGAACATGCAGATATATACAAGAATAACCACCTCCATTTTCCATTATCAAAGATTGTCAACACTAAAGCATCAAGCTCTTCGACTATCAATTGGAAGGATAATTGATATCACTCGGTGCCTATATTATCTTCACCACCTTTTACCATCTTCCAATACTGATAACATACACCCACTATTATTCGGTTTCTCTGTCACCAAAACTAGATTCATAAATGCTTGACTTCTTTCATAAAGTTGATACAATAAACATCGAAACATATTCTTCAATATCGATTACCAAATAGTGAACACTTCAATAAATCATTCCCTTGCTATGACTGCAAATGCATAAATGGTTTCTTGAAACATTTAAAACTAAGATTATTATTGATACATTAATATATCAAAGTTTCTTATAAACTGTCAAACCCAACGATACACCAGTAACTAACAAACAACCGCTTATGAGACACAATGAACATTAATTTTCCAAATCGGCCCGTCATAGAAACTGATACTTAAACACCAAACTATTTAATATAAATCATCGAAAATTCAAGGAATCTGGTACATTCCACTGTTACACTCTTTCTTCAAAGAAAACCAAAACAAGAAACATGTGAAACTCTATTTGCACCAAACCATAACATAAAAGGTAATGAGAGTAATTCAAAGGAAACAACAACCACCATTAACCGACTCCAATACAAGATGTTTCAATAAAATCATATGAATACATAACATTAATATCTGTAGTTACAAATGTATACTTTCTTCCATTTTTGACTTTCGATTACATTATGATTCTCAACCTTCTGCAGACTACTATTCTCCCCTAACTCATCAAATTACAAAAGTAGATAAAAAGACTTTCTTCTAACTACCCGATAACTAACTCACACAACCAATTCCTAACTTCCTTTTAACCGATTCAAAAATGACCAATTTGTGCTTCGGCTATCATATTAACTAAACTAGTAAATTATCGTGTATTAAAAAATACTAACATCTACCCGACTTGACCCCACCGATCGATTACATTGACATTGAAAAAGAAAACATTTATAATGCATATAATGTGTGAAATATTTTGAATCTTGTGATGCCCCTACATCAAATATGCTATGCAAATCATTTGCAAATGAAATGAGCAAAGAGTTTTATATGTCTATGTTTGGAGAGATCAAGTTCTTTCTTGGTTTGCAGATCATGCAACAAGATGAAGGTATTTTCATTACACAATCCAAGTACATCAAAGAAGTACTAAAAATATTCAAGATGGAAGAATCCAAACCTGTTGGAACACCGATGGAAACTAGATGTAAGATGAAAAAGGAGGACAAGTCATCAGAGGTAAATCAGACCTTTTACAGATCAATGATTGGAAAACTCATGTATGTCTTACACACTAGACCAGATATTGCACATGCAGTAGGAATAGTTGCTATATTTTTTGCAAATCCCAGAGAATCACATATGTCTACTGTAAAAAGAATCCTAAGATATCTAAAGAATACCGAGGAATATGGCTTATGGTATAAGAGAGAAGGAAAATTTGAACTAAAGGTCTTTATCGACGCTGATTGGGATGGAAATATTGATGACCGGAAGAGCACAACTGGAGGAACATTCTTTATGGGTGACAGACTTGTCACATGGATAAGAAAGAAGCAAGGATGCATCTCTCAATCTACTATAGAGGCAAAGTATGTAGTTGCTACTGCAAACTGCTCAAATATTGCATGGATCAAATAGTTACTAGAAGGTATGCATATGAAAATTTTAGAGAAAGTAATTATCTATTGTGATAATACAAGTGCAATAAATCTTTCTAAGAATCCAGTCATGCATGCTAAAACAAAGCATATTTCCATCAAGTATCATTATTCAAGAGAACAAATTTAGGCAAAGGAAGTGATACTTGAGTATGTGCAATCAAAGGAACAATTGGCCGATATCTTTACCAAGCCACTGCCCAAGGATGCATTTGAATACTTGAGAAAGAGACTAGGGGTCAGACCCTTGTCTACTGGTCAGTAAATTGACTAGAAAGCTACATCAGCCTACATATTATCAGAATATCATTCATGTTGATGCAAGAAGAGAGATGGATTTCAATGATACATCTATACACAACAAGGTATTTATCTACTCCAAGCACCCGAGTTATTACGGATGGAATGGGAAATTCAAGGAATATATTATGGATAGAAAGGATCCATTTGACATTACTATCAAATAATTGTTTTGCAAAATTTGTGTTTGCAAAGATGTTTGTTTGGCATTGCTGTCAAAGGGAGAGAGTTTATCCATTATCATCTCAGGAAGAGATCATATCCATCGAAGTATCCAAAGGGAGATATGTAACAAGAAAGGGAGAGTACACACTGTTGGTTATTTTTCCTATTTTGAGGTTTGCCCTAAAATTTTAAGAATGCCTATTTTTTCTTGTACCCTGAAAGTTGAATTCATAGTTGAAGATGTTAATATGCTGCTGCAAATAAGTTTGTTGACTTCAAAATCCCTTTGAAAATATCAGAAACCCTAAAACTTTAGGTCATTTTCATTTGAAATATGAAAAAATCCCTAGTTTCCAAGTTGAAGTTATGTTTTAATGTTACCTTTATCGGGATTAAGTTATGAAATGAATCATGTGTTTTTTAGACAGGTCGCTAAGTCTCTGAGTGTTGAAAGAATATTCCATTTTGTTTAGAGACTCAACAGAATGCTTTGGTTGCGTTGTCTCTGAGAGAAAAGGAATATGCCACTTTGGTTAAGAGATTGAGTGGTGGCCGTTCATCAGATAAAAGATCGAACGGTGGTCGGAGAGTCTCGTGATAAGCCTTGTAGTTAAAAAATTATTTGGCGACTTTGATATTCTATGGTCATGGTGTCTCTGAATCAAATCAGAGTTAAGCGGTGAGTTGGAAAGATTACATTGTCGCTAAGTCTCAGGTTAAAAAGTGGGTTAAGGTAAAGGTTTCAGAGACTTAGTAGAGCCATAGGATGATGATAGATAAGAAATCAACGATAGTCACTAAGTCTCCAGTATAAAATAGTTAAGTAAAAATTATTTGGCAATTAAGTGACATAAGCTTAAGTCGTGAAGTCTCATAAAGAATTAATGTGATTAAGAGACTTAGCAATAAGAATCTGATTACAAGGAGATCTACGGTGGAGGAGATATCACTTGATAAACTCTGAGTTAGGTTTTTCATTTAGTGACTTCGATTTCTCCGGTTGCGTGATCGCCAGAAAATGACTAAGGTTAAACTAAAGCAAAGGAAGATATGTTGTTGCCAGGTCTCTAAAAGAATTTAGAGTTAAAAGAAATGTTAAGTGACATAGAGATAAAGTATGGTCGCTAGGTCACCAGATAAGGAAAATGATGAATACAGTGAGGAAAAGTTAAAATTGATGCTGAGATGTTATAGTTGAAAATTCACTGGCCAATAGGAGGGTAGAATAGTAATGACAAGGGGGAAAAGTTGATGAAAAAAGCCATTTTCATCATTATTTTTAACCTTTGATCGATTTTAATAAGAATTTTCATGAATGTGTTGTTCATATAAATTAGATTGCCTATCATGATCAAGGGCTACGACTAGAATTTATATTAATGGCATAGTGTGTGAAATAAAAGGCAGAAATGATGGATTTTCCAATGATGAGCTACGTACTTTGAGTATTTTTCATAAATAGACAGTATTGTGTTCATTATCACTTACCTTGCATTCAGATTTTTAGAAGCGGAGAGTTGGTTAAGTTAGCTGTGTTTGAAAAAAGTGAGAATTGTTGCCTTTCTAAAGAGTGAATTGAGTTGAGTTTTTATAAAATTCAAAATAATTGGTGTGATTTTCAGTTCTCTCAAATTATTTCAATACATCTCAGTTCAGAGTAAGGGTTTCCTGTGATAGACTTGTTTCAATATCAGTGCCAGAAATTGAGAACAGAACAGAACAAAACAAAAAAAGATGAGTCAAGCATTGAGTATGGCTTCGACAAGTGGAAAAAATGATGATGTAGATGATGATATCAAGAAGATGAACTATTCAGATGAGTTCCTGAAGTTATTACCTGGTTCTACATGGAATAATAAAGCAAGTGCTGATATCCTAGTTGATGAGTGGGTCAACATCAGAGATGCAAAGACACTAGGAACATTAGGTTATTCTCTTTTCAATTACTTTTATAAAAATTATGATGGGGATGTGCCTATTTTGAATCCTTGGACGTGTGGAATGACTAGGTTATTAGTTCTTGATGTGTTAGTAGATGTTGATTTTATTTTATCCCTAGCAAATAGTTATGATGAGCTTAGTAAGACAATTAAGAAAAGTGATGGGATTGTGTTACTTGCTTTGAATAGAAGTTCATTTATGCAAGCATTTAGCCTTCATTATCAAACGTCAACTGAAATAAACCTCAAAAAACAAGAGGAGAGATATGGAAGATAGTCTAGGGTTGTCAGAAATATGATAAAGAGGCACATGCCAAAGGAGATAAGGAATTATATTACCCCTCTAACAGGTTTGGCTCCTTATTTTTATAGGGATTTAAACCATTACATGAAATATATTTCATATGCATTATGTAGAGTGCTAGGGAGGGATGGGGGTGCAGAGAGGATAAATGCAGGTATTTTGATGATGGTTTTAGATATGCAGGATGTGTATACAAGCACTAGATATGATTATATCTAGTATATTATTGATAGGATGCATGAGGGTTTCATTGCTATCAAGAAAAAGGACAAAGAGGCCAAGTTTCTGCATTATTCTATTTTGATGCATTTATTTCTTTATTTCAATTATCCCATAATGGATATATAGAATTTGAATCCCCAAAGGTTCCATTTCAATCAGCCCAACCTCATTCAATTTTGGATCAGAGTGTGGAACTAAACCGCTAGAGACTGTGATTTTTGTGGATTTGAGAATAGGATTGTATATCCTATAATGCAAAGCCTAGGAGTAAACAAAACCAGACTGCCTACAAAATTACTATAGCTTTTGAGGCCATCTGAGTATGTTGATAAGTGGCCCGGTGATCATAATTGGGGAGATTTATATCTGGGAAATAACTTTACAATGATAAGAGATACGGATGTTCACATCCTCCTCACATTCTCCCATATCATGTTCCAACTAGGATAGCTGCAATAGAATTTATATGGTAGCTAGTGTTGACATATCAAGAACACTTGGCACCACATAGAAAGGGGACATTTACCCCTAGACAGTTCAAAGTGTATCAGTTTACAGTTGGCAAGAAGGCTATAGATCCTATAAATAACTATATGAGTTATTACAAGATGAGTGTGGCCCTATGCAGATATAATGATATTGAAGGATTCATTGAGGGAGCCAAGAAGATTCTAACCCCTACCATACCATATAACTATGTACATGAAGAAGGTATGGAGGAGGATGCCATCAGAAATATTTTGGAAGAAGAAGTGGTGAGAAGAGCAGATAAGATCCAAGAACTTACGGACTTGGAAAGGCAAGTCAAGAGAAAAGGGATGAGTTTTGGAGGGTTCTACCCTAATTTGCCTTATATCAAAAGATTAGATGCAATGATTGAAAATCACACACTTCTATGTAATCAGTTGGAAGAAGCACTAGTTGTGCCTGAAAAGGGCCATAGAGAAAATTCAGAGTTAGAATATGATGATGATAGTGATCAAGGTTTCCCTTCTCCTAGAGCTCACCCAAATTACCAAGCTGTACTATTAAAGATTGCAGCAGAAGGACAAGAGTATATTGTTGACCTAACAAAGGTCCCAGAGCATGAGACTATTGATGAACTTGCTTTCAAAAGACAAAATCTTGATATTGGTGAAGCTTCATATGCTTCAACCTATGTGAGAAAGGAAAAGAAAAAGGATAGAGTAAGTTCCCTTATTCATGGCAATAGGCCTTATGATCACCAGTTGAGGAAAGAGATTAGAAAAGGAAAGAAATTACAATAGGAGGTTGAAGAAGAAATTGAATTACCTCTTCTAATTGGTATTGATGAAAGAATTATCCATTAGCAAAAGTTCCTTGATGATGACAATTTCATCAAAACTCAGGAGTTCAAAGATTTCCTTAGGTGGAATAAACACAGACAAGTGAGTGAACAACTGAGATTGGAGGGAGGAGAACTAGTTACTAATGAGGCCCTCCTAGCCATACAAAAATATGATCCTGAGTCTGAAGAAATGACTCCTGAGGAGGCCAGGAAGTTGGTCAAAGAAAGTGGTGTGTTACTTGCTAAGGGTTGGGATCTAGCATCAACCTTCATAATAGATCAAATTAGAAGGCAACCAAACTTGAAATTGACATTTGAAGTACAAGTTGGAAAAATGATCAAAGGATTTGGATATGATCCAAATTCTCAAGCAGTTGCAATGTGGAGCCTAGCTCCTAAAGATCAGAAACCAGCTCTGCTAAAAATTCAAGAGATCATGGTAGGAAATCAGATGGTATGGTCAGTACACAACACGAATGACTTGGAGATTTCTCAAATCTTAACTCATTGGGCACATTTGAATGAGGATAAAACAAAGCATTTATCCTAGAAATGTGATATTTTGATAAGTGAGGCTAGTGCCATAGCCAAGGATAGGGAGATGTCTTACATTAAGATACATTCTTTAGAAAATTCAATTGAGGATTTGACTAGGCAATTAAAAGAAAATTCTAAAGTTGTTCCTGCTACACCCAAAAAAAAGTGTAAATGCAGAAGTCCAGGCAAAGGAAACAGGGAACAATGCAGAATTAGGGGAAAATATAAGTGAGTATAATGAGAGGATCTATGGACCATTAATAAATATTTTCCACCACATGATAGATATCCTTAAAGATGAGACTGACTTGGTACTAGTTGCATATAATAAATTACCTATTTTTCATGCTGAAGCAACTAGTTACCTTAATATTTTGAATCCTTATTTTTCAACTTGGTCAAATAGGACACAAATTTTTGAAAGGTTGGCCTCTTTACCACCACATAGGTAGGATTCACCGGAGATAGTGACTGAGGTTGGTGAAGAGATAGCCAAAATAAATGTGAATTTACCTTTCTTCAAAGGTAAATTAAATCAGATTGAGGCAAGATTGGGCCTATTTGGAGCAGATTTAAATAGAATTATTACTCCAATCAAGGGAGAAGATAATCAGATCAAGGCTTGGGCGGCTTGGAAGGAAGATTTTGACAGCAAGTTGCCTAGTAAAGAGGCATTTATTGCAAATGGAGATTTAGAGATGGAATGCTACAATAAAATCCTGGATGAAGCATTCAAGGCTGAAATTGACATGAATAAATTTGTGACAAATGTTAAAGGAATTACATATGCCAGGTGGGATAGGAAAAGGGCACAATTGCAAGATATTCAAAGTTTTAGTTGGCCTGTAGAGAGCGATGTGGTAGCATGGGATATAATGAAAAAGCATAAGAAGAAGAATCCTACCACAGTTGACCTCGACATAATTGATGAGGAATAAAGGAATGTCAGAGCACCTTGTACAAATTTCTTGGAAGACAAGCAGGTTAGTCATCACCAAAATCAAATCAAAGACTATCTTCAGTGTACACAACCAAAGATGTCAAGGATCACATGAAGAAAAAAGAGCAAATTGGATTTTATCCTCTATTTTTTCTTTCCACCGCTTGGTTTATCTTGTCTTTTGTTTTATCTGTATTTAGGGTTAGGTATCTAAAACCATTCAAAGCTTGTTGCATCCTTTCCTTAAGGATACCAAGATGGTTTAGATATATATAGATCAATTTTGTAACTTAAGAGATGGTGAAATATAATTGTAAGCCAGACTACAGATTTGTGTCTGAGTTTTTTGAGCTTTTGGTCTTTATATGTATGAATCAGGAATATAAATAAAATACAGTGCAACTTCTCTTCTATATTGTTGTTGTCTCTTTACTTATTGTGTATGATCTTTTATGTTTAATCTATAAAGCATTTTAATCATATTGGTTACAAGGTAGCTATCTAATTGCTTGCAAGTTTCTTTCAAGGGAAGAACTAAGTTTTGTGAGTAGTTTCAGGGAGCATAACAATATCTAAGGATTTGATACAGTGATGTTGAAGTGACAGGGTAATTTGTAAGGCGTCTTACTTGAGTTGCATATAGATTGTAAGGTAGTCTATAGTATGTTTATTTACTCTTATATGGATTTATATCTTTGACTCTGTAGCCCAAGGATAGGCACTGGTCTAGAATCTGTCAAGTGGTTTATCATCATCCAAGCAATTTAAAATATACAAATCTCTCACATTTACAGTTAGACACATATAAGTTTAAGTAATTGTATAAAGATATACAGTTCATTTTATTAATCCCTTTGAGAGAGGATTAAAATAGGTTACCCTTCCTAAGTTCTGAGAACTAAAAAAGAAGAAGGATGAACATCCTTAAAGCACCACTGTTTGTTGTTATCATTTCAATAGTTTTCATAGTTAAGCTCTGTGTCAAGTTGTTTTCAGTCTTATGCAGAGTAATTTACAAGATAATATAGTAAAAAAGTAGCAAATCAATATCCACATTTACTAATATTGTGAGACAACAATTATATATATAGGTAATACCTGCCTGGGTGTTGTGGAACCTAAAAGCACCACTGTTTGTTGTTATCATTTCAATATTTTTCATAGTTAAGCTCTGTGTCAAGTTGTTTTCCGTCTTATGCAGAGTAATTTACAAGATAATAGAGTAAACAAGTAGCAAATCAGTATCCACATTTACTAATATTGTGAGACAACAATTATATATATATATAGGTAATACCTTCCTGGGTGTTGTGGAACCTAAAAAGGAGGTGATAATAATTTTCCCCGAATATTATCATAAATCCTCATCAATTAGAGTTTTCTCTTGCTTGGATTAATAGTTTCAAATATTGGGAATCATAAAGTTAATCAAGTATTCAAGCACCTCTTGAAAGTTCAGCAAGAAAAAACCCTAACACACACAAAGGAAGAGAATTGCTGACAAAAGACATCAGAAGAAAGGAGAACAGTCAAAGGGAGAGATTTTGACACAGAAGAAAAACACATCACATCAGAGAAGGAAAGAATCTACATCTATCCAGTGAAGGGATTGAAGATAGAAAGAAAGCTGCAAGAATCAAATCAAAGCTATTTGAGCTTATCGAAAGCTAGACATTTGTATTAGAACTTACATTAGAAAAGCTTGATGAAACTATATATTTCATATTGTATTAGTAATAGTATAGTATGATAATGCAGTATGTTTCCATCAATGCCGAAGGGAGAGATTGATGACATGTAACTGATTGAATGTTTGAAGATGTTAAGTTGATGATCATGCAAGGCATTAATTCAGTTAATGTATTGTATTGTCATTGATGTTAACTTGATATAATCTGTATGGTCATGGAAATATTGCCAAAGACTTCAAAGAACCGATGAACCAATGCTATGCTATTAGTAATGCATACAAGACAAGTATTCACTACGTGACTGCATACACTGACAGAGTGCACACTGACAGTTAGAGTAAAAGAGAAGAGTCACAGTGTTACTCGATGAGCTAATGCACAACATTACCAATTAGTAGAGTTATAGTGTTGACCGATGAGCAAAACATAGAGTAACTTGACAAAAAGAATTTTAGTGTTGCTTGATGGAGGAGACAAGGACAAAGATCCCGATGATAATTGAAGTCACACCGACAGAATGGTCAATTATCACCGATGACTAATAGAAGTATTAACCGACAGAATAGAGAATTCAAAAAATGACAAAATTCTTAGCTATCAAGAAGATAAAGATAGAATTAACAGATACTTGTCATTTTTTTAATCATCCAGATAAATATGGAGATAAGTAATTGATTTAAAGCTGATTTGTCAATTTGGCAAAAGATCTCTTTGAGATAAATTAGGAGTTTGCTTTAAATCTATTGGCAAGAATTGTGGAACACGCCAAGAATAAAGAAAGCCAAGAAAAGGGGAAATCATGTCTATATAGAGACAAAACCAGTTCATTACGAAGGAGGGGATTAGGTGAGGAGAACAAGAGAAGAGGAAAGATGCTAAAGAAAATCTGAAAGAGAATAAAGTCTTCTTTCAGTCCTGATCAACAAGCTGAGGAAAGAGCTAGATTCTGCAGACACCGATGAATAATGAGACTATTAGAATGAATTTAGAATAACTAAGAGGGGAGGGGTGAATCAGTTATCCTCAAGTCTAGATGTAGCAAATAAACTTTTCTATATTTCAGATCTACTCGGCAGCAGTAGCATATGTCAACAACTTTAATCATGCATTTTACTGTCTAATGAAATTTCTTGTAGAAACATAACAGTAAAACAAACCATAACCATTCACACAAGTTGACACAAGTATTTAACGTGGAAACCCAATATGGGAAAAACCACTAGTAATATGCTACCAAGTTTTCACTATTCTGAAGTGAGCTCTATGAGGAGCCAAGCCTGTTAAAGGTTATAATAACACACTGTTAGGTGTGACCTGGTTAAAAGATTTAATCACCTTGTCAGGAGTGGCCTTGTTAGAGGAATTAGAACATTCTACCTGAATGTCACCTTATTAGAGGATTTATACAAATGACTGTTAGGTCAACCTTGTTAAAGGATTTAACTAATACAATGGTTAGAAAGTAATCAGCGGTTGTGATCTGATACATACAAATTACTTTGCAAATTTAGATCCAATTACAACTTTGATGTTAACTTACTAGATAGCCTGCATTGTCATTTCAACCTTCTGATCTGCTTGGAAATCTGTCAAGCAATCACACATGCAACTCTCTGCTTCTGTATTCAGCCTTCTCTGCTAGATCATGCCAAATAGTAAATCAACTATGCAATCCTCTTGCATACACACATGTACTACACATTCAACAACACACTTCAACATACTAAATGAATAACCCGTTGAGGTATTCATATACCGCTCTGTCTAGGTCAGATAAATATTTTGCTGCTTAAACAAGATTGTAGATCTTAGGTTAGGTCAGATCCAACAGATCATTCCATCTTTGCATTACATTTACTTCTCCAAAGTAGTCTCGAATTAAATCTTGAAACCATGCATGAATTAAGGTTACCCATACATTAAATGGCATGGATCAATCTTTAATTAACATTACATATCCCAATAAAATTAACTAAGTTGGCCAGAAATCTCAAATCTCATCATTAATCCAATTACTGTAAGTCAGCCAACATCAC
>MU227225.1:791249-806217 GCA_018584345.1 Thuja plicata
CCTTGTTAGAGGATTTATACAAATGACTATTAGGTCAACCTTGTTAAAGGATTTAACTGATACAATGGTTAGAAAGTAATCAACAGTTGTGATCTGATACATACAACTTACTTTGCAAATTCATATCTAATTACAGCTCTGATATTAACTTACTAGATAGCCTGCATTGTCATTTCAACCTTTTGATCTGCTTGGAAATCTGTAAAGCAATCACACATGCAACTCTCTGCTTCTGTATTCAGCCTTCTTTGCTAGATCATGCCAATTAGTAAATCAACTATGCAATCCTCTTGCATACACACATGTACTACACATTCAACAACACACTTCAGCATACTAAATGAATAACCCCTTGAGGTTATCATATACCTCTCTATCTAGGTCAGATAAATATTTTTCTGCTTAAAAAAGATCGTAGATCTTAGGTTAGGTCAGATCTAATGGATCATTCCATCTTTGCATTACATTTACTTCTCCAAAGTAGTCTATAATTAAATCTTGAAACCATGCATTACTTACGGTTACCCATACATTAAATGGCATGGATCAATCTTTAATTAACATTACATATCCCAATAAAATTAACTAAGTTGACCAGAGATCTCAAATCTCATCATTAATCTAATTACTGTAAGTCAGCCAACATCACTGTTTCCACTCAACAATTTCACTAGTGCTCGACATTGAACAAATTTGCTTGGCACAAACAACTTTTCTCGGCACAGAACAACCAGAAAAACTATCTTTGAAAGATAAACAACTAATTACTTTGCTAGAGTGCCAACTGATCAAGTACCCTTTGAATTTCCTTAAGTCAACCATTTACTTGGTCTTCTTGTTAAATCTTCTTCATCAATAGTAGATATGGTACCCAAATAGATAACAATAGTCTTACTAGTTAAGGTTTGATAGCAATGACAAAATAACAATTGCTTGCATTGTCACTTTCCAACAGAGACAAGCATCACAAAGAAGAACAGTGTGGAGCAAAGGTATAAGTGATTATATTGATTAGAGAGGTAATGGACTTACAATAGATCTAAAAATATGGAATTGAGTTGTATGTATGAACATATCATTAGTGTTTCAGTTTAACCATTGAATTATAAAGACTCTTAACCAAGTAGGACTTAAAAGTCTTTTACAATTGAGATACATCCCAAGGAGTATCAAAAAGTTTGATCACAAAAGTAGCATTGGATATGACCAATACCTATTGACATGCCAAGTGAGTGTTTGATCAAGGATGGTAGCATTAGATTCCAAATACTAGTTGACAAACTATTTCTAAATCCTCTAACAAGGTCACACCTAATAGTGTGTTTGTAACCTTTAACAGTGTTGGCTCTTAACAGGGCTCACTTCAGAAGAGTGAAAATTTGGGGAACCAGTCCCAGTGGTTTTTTCCCTTAATAGGGTTTCCACATTGAAATGCATGTGTTATGTGTTTATGGTTTATTACTTTACTATTTTACATTTCACATATGCAATTCTGGATTGATCAGTATACTCTGCATATTTACTGTGTTTTGGTAAATAGTTAACTACTTATCGGTAATCATATAGAAGAGATATTAACAAAGCAATCCAACAAGTAGAAAATTGATTAAAGTATTTCAAGGCATACATCTTGTAGGACAGAAGATAAATTGAGACATAATCTGGGGTTATAATTTTTAAGGGTTGATTTAAGGATTAATTTTTGAGGTCACTAATTCACCCCCCTCTCAGTTATTACTAACACAATATATCTTACCAAGCAGTTTATATTTGTTAAGATTATTTATGGCATACATCTTGATTATTGGGGACTGTAAGATAATTGAAGGTATTATATTTGAGATATAAGTTTTTGGTTGGATTTTTGGAATTATTTTTAAGGTCACTGATTCACCCCCCCTCCCAATTATTCAAAAAATTGGTATCAGAGCTTTGGCGCTTGGAAGAAAAGTTTAAAGAGACTTAAGCTAAAGATCACAAGATGAGTAAAAGGGATGTGCCTAAGTTGAACAAGGACAACTTTACATCATGGAAAAGAAGGATAAGACTTCATCTATCTGGTATTGGAAATGATGTTACACAATACTTGGATACTGAATATGTTGCACCTACTGGACCTCCAACTATTGATCAATTAAGAGAGAAACATGAACACAATTCAATGATGATAGAACTTTCTTCTTCACTAATTGATGTTGAATTTGAAGATGTGAAATTATGCACCTCTGCAAAGCAAATGTGGGAAAAACTCAAGCTAGTACATGGAGGAGATGCTAGTGTGCTGAGAGCTAAAGTTGAAAGCCTAAGAGGAAATTTTGATGACCTGATAATGAAAGAAAGAGAGAACATCAATCAGTACAGTGACAAAATCAAAGAAGTTGTTAATGCTGTCCGTGGAGTAGGAGTGCTTAATGAAGAAACAATTGTAAGTAAAATTATGAGAACTTTACAGCATGTTTATGCTATTAGAGTATCTGTAATTCAAGAAATGTCAACAATAGCTAGTAATAATGTTACTCTTGATAGTTTGATTAGTAGACTTATTTCATTTGAGATGAACAACTATGACAATAATGTCTTACCTACTATTGAGTCTGCATTCAAGTCTTCTATGAAATTAAGCAAATCTAGTAACAAACACACTATAAGAAATAATAGTGACATTGATAGTGATGAAAAAGAACATAATGAACTTAAAGCACTAATGGATAGAAGATTACATAGAGGTAAAGGAAGATACAAAGGTAAATTACCATTGGTCTATTTTAATTGTAAAGAAATTGGACATTTTTCTGCTAGATGCCCCAACAAGAGAAAGGATGAAAGTGACAATGACAGATCTTATGAAAAGAAGTATGATAGAAGTGATGACCGAGACTACATAAGTAACCAAAACTTTGACATAAGAGATAACCGAGATTACAAGGACAAAGGAAAGAAGGCTTGTTACCTGGTTGAAAACAAAGCTGAAAATTTTGACATTGATTCTGATGAAGATATTGAAGTAGTATTTGTTTTTTATGAAGGATGATTTAGATGAAGAAGAAAGGTATGTTGAAACAATATTATATCTAAATTTAGAAAAAATGACATCTGGGTTATTTATAGTGGATGTACTCATCAAATGACTGGAGATAAAGACAAGTTTGAAACTTTTGAATATTATAAAGGTGGATCAGTTAGGATGGGTAATGACTCACCTTGCCCAGTTGAAGGAAAAGGTACCATCATGTTGAATAATATGATGAGATGTGAGAATGCATATTGGGTAAAAGGACTTAAATATAATCTATTAAGTGTTTCAAAACCTAACAACATAGGACACCGAGTTTCCTTTGAGAACAAAAAGGCAATGATCTATAATGGAATAGGAAAGTTGATCGGTAATGGTGAACAAAAAAAGGTAATCTATTCTATCTTGATAATACTGAGACCACTTGTTTATTGGCTAGAAATGAAGACATTTGGCTGTGGCATAAAAGGTTATGTCATGTGAGTTTTGAAAAAATGGTTAAGATAAGAAAGAAAAGAAAGGTAACAGGCTTACCAAGCATTTCAAAGCCCAACCATGTTATGTGCAAGAATTGTCAAACATAAAAAATGACAAAGTCTAGTTTCAAGAGAAAAACCTACACATCTAATGCTATTCTAGAGTTAGTCCATACTGACTTATGTGGACCAATGATAACAAAGAGTTATTATGGTAATAGACACTTTATTCTATTTATTAATGACTATTCTAGGAGGATGACTGTCATGTTTTTAAAGGAGAAATATGAAGCATTTAAGATGTTCAAATGGTATAAAGTTAAAGTTGAAAGACAAAGTGGAAAATAACTTAAATGTATTAAGATTAGATAGAGGAGGAGAATTTATTTCTGATGAATTCAGTAACTTTTTCAATGAGCATGGGATTACAAGACAAGTTTCTACACCGAGAACACCATAACAAAATGAGATTGCTGAAAGGAGGAATAGATCAATTGTTGACTGTGCTAGAACACTAATGATTGAAAAAGGAATCACACAAACATTCTGGAGAGAAGTTGTAAGTAATGCTGTCTATACACTCAACCAAGTTCAATTGAAGAAAGACACAAATAAGATACCTTATGAGCTATGGTATGGATACACACCAAATGTGAGTTACTTTAGAATTTTTGGAAGTCAATGTTATATATTGAAAGATGATAGAAATGGGAAAATTGACTCTAAAAGTGATGAAGGAATATTTATAGGATACTCTACTAAAAGCAAAGCTTATAAATGTCTGAACAAATCTTCTAACAAAATCATTGAGAGTGCAAATGTTAAAGTGGATGAATTTGCTAAGAAAAATGACGAGGAAAGCAGAAAGGAACTTGAAGATTACAAAAGATTTGTCTACATTGAAGTACTTAACACCTATCTCGAGCAACAAAAAAATGCAACCAAGCAATAGGCTACACACATCGAGAATCAGGAAAATGCTCACAATGCTAAACCAAGTTATGGAGATCAAAATGAAGACCACAATGAGGATTAGAATGAAGAACAAAGATCTAAACATGTACTTGTTAAATATTTCAGAAGACACCATCCACATGACCAGATAATTCTAGACAAAAGAGAAGGAACAAGAAAAAGAAGTAAGTCACTTAACAATATATGTTTAATTTGTGATTTTGCGCCTAAATCTGTTAATGATGCACTTGACAATCAAGAATCAGTTAGTTCAATGATTGAAGAAATTGAACAGATTGAGAAGAATTAAATATGGAAATTAGTACCTAGACCGAGTGACAAAAATGTCATTGGAACCAAATAGATTTTTAGAAACAAACTTAATGAGAATGGAGAAGTCACAAGGAACAAAGCAAGACTAGAATGCAAAGGATATGCACAAGAAGAAGGTATTGAATATGGAGAAACTTTTGCACCTGTTGCTAGACTAGAAGGGGTAAGAATTATACTTTTTTATTCTACTTTTAAAGGATTCAAAGTATACCAAATGAACGTTAAATCTGCATTTCTGAATGGAATACTAGAAGAGGAGGTATACATTGAACAACCTGAAGGGTTTGTTGATCCTAAGAAGAGGAACATGGTTTTTAAACTACACAAATCCTTGTATGGATTGAAAAAAGTACTGAGAGCATGGTATGAAAGACTTCACTCTTATCTCATTAGTATTGGATTTGTAGGAAAAAGTGACAACAATAATCTATATTTGAAAGGAAATACTGATGATAAGATTTTGATTGCTGAGACATTTGTTGATGATATCATATTTGGAGGTAATGATATGCTATGCAAGTCATTTGTTGATGAAATGAGAAAATAATTTGAAATGTCAATGTTTGGAGAAATCAATTTTTTTCTTGGTCTAATGACACTACAATAGGATGAAGGAATCTACATCACATAATCTAAATAAATCAAAGAAGTTTTAAACATATTCAAGATGGAAGACTCCAAAATAGTTGGAACATGTATGGAAACCATATGCAAATTGACAAAGGAAGACAAGAAAACCAGGGTAAATCAGACCTTATATAGATGTATAATTAGAAAACTAATGTATGTTGTACACACTAGACCTGATATAGCACATGTAGTTGGTATAGTTGCAAGATTCTCTACTAACCCTAAGTAATCACACATGACTATTGTTAAAATAATTTTGAGATATCTAAAGAATATGAAGACTATGGTTTTTGGTACAATAAAGAAGGAAAATTTGAGCTACAAATTTATACTGGTGCTGATTGGGCTAGAAACATAGATGATAGAAAGAGCACTATAGAAGGAGCATTCTTTATGGGTGACAGATTTGTCACATGGATAAGTAAAAAGCAAGGATGCATCTCTCAATCAACTGTAGAAGAAGAATATGTAGCTGCCGCTACAAATTGCTCTAACATTGCATGGATCAAGCAATTGATGAAAGGTATGTATGAGGATATTCTTGACCCAATAATTATCTATTGTGATAATACAAGTGCTATAAACATTTCAAAGAACCATATGATGAATGCTAATGTTGGAATTACTGGAATGATGTACTAAGAGGGGAGGGGTGAATCAGTACCTCTAGAACTTTTATATGATTATCCCATTAACCTTTGTGTCATCAAATTTGTATATTTACCTATCTATCTGTTCATCTTTCTTTATGTATGTGAAATCATAACATAAGTTCTTAACATGTGTAAACATTCAAGAACCATACATGAAAATAAATAACACATAACACAAGATATGATATCGCAGAAAAATTCTGTTAGGAAGTAAAAACTGCGGTGGGGATGTCACCCACAAAACTTCACTATCTGCAGATAAGAAGGGAGCCAGTTAAGGCTTACAGTTTGATCACTTCTGATGATCTACCTTGTTAGGAGTATTAGAGTGGAGACCTATTATGATCTACTTCATTTGAAGCTTTAGCAACACCGTTAGGTGTGCACTCTGTTAAGAGATTTATCAAGAACTGTTAAGTCCACTTTCTACCAAATGATTTTTGATGTGATGCACTTGTTAGAATAAAACTACATTATAAATGTTAATTTGATAGTATATGCAATCTCTAATTGCTGATAACAGATCCTATAAAGCTTACAATGTATATGTAATCACCTTGATTAATTTAATGATACCTTGTCTCTGCTCGTCGGTAGCCTTCTCTGTGTTCTTGAGAACTGATATGATCCATTTTTGAACTTTGCATGAATTCACTTCTCCTTCTTAGATGCTCTCCATGGCTAAAATAATTTATCAACTCATTACATATTAAAAATGATTGAACATCTATATATACTAGTTTCTAGGTCCATTCTTGATTCACGCTTTTCAAGTTTAACTCTAGATTCAAGGTTTACAACTTGACCTTGATCTTTAGTTAGGTATGTTTTTGATCCATTAGGATGCTTTAAAACATTAAAAATATACTTTATTGACCCTCAAGTAATGATTTAAAACAAATTAAAACTCTATAAATAGAATTACAATGTTTTATTTGACATGGAAAGTCAGATCCACTTTTTGTGGGTTCTTTAACTTACTGTCGGTTTTGATGGTCGGGCTGCTCTGTTAGTCTATCAATTTTCTTTATTTCTTTGATCTATCAGGCTTCTACTCCATTGGTGTCCCTATATTGAAATTTTCATTGGGTTCCTTGCCTTTTCTGCTCTGTTGGCGGTGTTCATAAAATTGTACCGTCTGTTTAGTGATTTTGGATCCGTCGACGATGTTTCATCGGTGATGTCCTCTTTTGATTTGTTGTTAGTTCAACACTTGACAGTGTTCTTTGGGAAATTATATACTTAGCATTTTCACGACAATAATTTTTCATCTCTTTAGGTATAGTGTGTTGTCTATCAGGTATGCCTATACCGATGACCTTTATCATGTTTTTCACTTAAGTATACTAATGGCAAAACTTAATGTCATGAATCTCCCCCTTTGACATTAGTATCAAAAACTGATATGTGCAACATACTTAATGTATTAGTATGTACACCTATGTATACTTCATCCTTAGTCATTTTATGACTCCCCCTATGCATATGTCGGTAAGTGTAAGTTTATGTACATATAATTGCCTTTCCCTTTTTTTGTTTCCCTTTTTCTGATATTTGATATATCGTACATATCTATTTTTTCTGTACATATAACATACATATCCTTTTCCTCCTTTTTTCTAATGTCGTATATTGTACATATGCACCATTCATTCCTCCTTTTTTGATAATAAAGACAAAGGTACTTACAACTTGTCAAAAATGTGGGAGTGTGAGGCTTTGATTTCCTCAATCATATTCTCCCATTTTTCTTTCAAATTTTATAGAGCCATATGCTCAAGTGATATCGTCACATGCATATCATAGATGCTATCTACCACAGACATCTCTAGGGTCGAGATCAAATTCCTTGCATCTATAATGTGTTGTTGTAGAGTGGTGAGGTTTGGCATATTGTGAGCCTGCAACTCGGTAACCTCATTTCTAAATTTTGTCTCTGCATCCCATATCTCTTGTCTTAACCTATTTAACACTGTGATATTTTCATGATGCAACTTTATTACATTTTCATCAGAGGCTAAACTTTGTGCACTTGCTGTCAGATCTAAATCTAGTTGGGACAACTTTTCACTATTCTCTTTTGTGAAATTTTCAAGTGTGCACATATTTTGAACTAAGGTAATAGCTTCTGTAATCATAGTTTCTAATTGACTTGCTAATTCAAAGAGTTTTACCTTATTTTCTGCCACTTCTTGGCTGATCTTCTCAACTAGTTTGTGTTGATAATTCATCTTTTCCTATTCTTCCATTGCCTTATTTACATCTACATTTTGAGTGGTGATAGCATCAGTAAGAACTACAATTTTTTCCATGACTGATATGTCATTTCCAACTTTTATATAAGGAACAAGTTGATGTAGTATATCCCTAGCTTTGTCAAGGGCTTGGGCTTCCCTATGTGCCTTTTTCATTTTGTCTTGTATATCTTTTATTTGACACATCACTCCAAAATTTTGAAGTGTTTTAGTATATAAAGTAGATACATCCCACTTGGGTATTTTGATTACCTCATCAAGTGTTACAACCAAGATGTCTTTCTTCATTACTTTCTTCTTCTTCTTCTTTGGTTGGGAGACAGATTGGTGAACTACCATTTGTAGATCTTGAGATTGGATTGATTTGGTAAGTGAAGGTCAAGAAGATGAAGCTTCTTGTTGCTTCTGTTCAGAGTCCACATGTTGGTTGTGTGAAGATGTCTCTTCATTGGCCTTGGGTGTATCAAAAGATTTTTCTTCCTTTTCCTTCACGCTATCTCTTGCTTAACTTCTTCACTTTTTTCTTTTTCTCCATCCTTCCTCAATGTTTTATCTTTGTTAATATCTTCTCCTTTGTCTTTTTCAATAGAAAACTTTTTCTAAGTGTCGGTTGCATCCTTCATCTCTGTGTCTGTATCTTTTTGAGTGTCTGATGCATCTTTATTTTCATCATTACCCATGTCCTTGGGTATGTAATCACCTTTCTTAGATGATTTCTCCTGACTTGAATCAATATCAATAGCTTCTATCAATATTTTCATTTTGGCTGGTGTATTTACCTCTGTAGTGTCAGTAAATGTGTCCTGTCCATCGGTATTACCTTGTGCAACAGTGATATCTTTATCTTTTTGCACCTCTTTTGTAGGGTCTTTTCCTGTAATGTCATTAACAATATTATCCGACCATGTTTCATCATTGAATTCCTCATTTATGTTACCTTTTACTGTTAATTCTTCTTTGTTAACCTCTGCTTCATCATCAAAGTCAATATGAGTTGGGCTTGGTGGAATTTGGCTTTCCTCACTCTGATTTTTTTCAAGAGTAGTGTCGGGCCATACCTCATCTATAAATTTAGTATTCTAGTTTCCGATTGCATCATTCTCTTCTCTGTCCAATTCCACCGATGAATCATCTTGTACATCTTTAGTGATGATGTGTTCTTTCTCTAGGCTAGCTTCCTTAGTGGTCTTCTTGAGTATTTTACACCACTTCTTAATGCTTTCCCGATTTATCTCAATTAGCTTCCCTTTGAGAAATTTCTATGATCTCATTTTGGGAGAGAACTCCTTTTCATATTTTTCCAGCATTTTATTTATCTCTTCCTTCTTTGAATTAGAAGGCATAAGAGTAACAAGTACTCTTTCTCTTATCTCTTTTTCCTGGTGAAGTGCAAATGTCCATCTTGCAGACAATATTTCTATTAGTTCCTTGGGTACTTCATATTCCATGAATTGAAGTGGAACATAATGGTGTTTGCACATTTTAGCTATTATAGCTTCTTTAATTTTGTTTCGATCCTCTAGATCAAATTTCAACCATTTCCTAATATTAGGATCTGAAATAGATTGTGATTCTGAAATGTTCTTACATATTTCATCAATGGTTGTAGGGATCAAGGGTTCTTTCCCTTTTTGTACTTCTATGTCAGCTTCATCCATAGCTGAGTCATCTAGATCTTCTTGAGTTCTATTCAACTTCCTCCTTTTGGTTTGTTTCTCCTTTGGTGAGACTAGTTTCCTCTTGTAGGTTCTCACTCTCCCTTTCTTCAACAGTGAAGGAGTTGCTTCCTTTGTTGTTTTGCTTCTTGTCCTTGAAGCAACATTTGTTCTTGATTTCTTAGGTGGAGGAGGAGGCGGCGAATATGACTATGTGGCCTCTGAATCACTCTTTTCTATATCTTCACTGATGGGTGACTAACCCTTGGTTTCTTCCTCCTTGCCTTCTGTTTCATCTTCACCTTCTTCAGTAACTACAAACTTCTTGGTTAAGTCCTTTACCATTTTGTTCTTCTTGTTTACAATTTTCTTGTCAACAAGATCTGACTTAATTTTTGGTTTGGCTTCTTCATAAGTGCCAAATCTTGATTTCTTGTTGTCGAATGGTTCATTCAACAGTGCCTGGATGCATTTTGTAGCTTGTCCTGTTTTGATTTCATAATCCAGTGGTGATAGCCAAGATTTTCTAGGTACTACTAGTTTGATATAGGTAAAATCAATATCTACCATAAAACATATGTCATCCTTGTGTTCTTCTATCAACTCTTAGGTATCCTAGTTCTAGCTTGCATCTTTTCCTTAAATCCTTTGAAATAATCATTCATTAGGTCATCAAAATCTGTACCTAATGATTCTACATGCTCACATATCTATATGGTGACTGGTTTTCTTATGTCCCATACTACTTTGCCTATGGAAGGAAAGTATTCTTCAAAGTAAAAGAATATGCACATAATAAGAGAACCAGACTTACAAGTGTTTGTCCTTGATGACCTTATGGTGTTCATGTTCTCCTCAAGTTTATTTAACAATATTTCTACAAGATCCATCTTCTTTCCTTCTTTGATGATCTTGTAGGCTCTGCTCATAGCAGTGCTTGCTATGCTATTCATTCTGCTGGCCTCAAAGATTTTATTCGATGATGGTGTTAACCTTGAGACCTATTTTGTCTGATTTTACACTTGTCAACTTTTCTACTTCCTTCAAGGATGGGTTCTTGTGAGCTTTTGGATTTTTGGTTGTGGATATCCAGTAACCACATGAATAACATCTTTTGTTATTTGTTTAGGCCCATCAAGCCACAATGTTTGGTTATGCCTTCTGCTAAGAACTATCTGTATTCATTCGTTCTTAAAAACCCTAGGAAAGTGTAATGGATTTGTCAGATCTTTCACTTCCAAATGTTTGTGCTCTTCTTTCAGGTTTCTAGTTTTGATCACATAGTGCCTTATAGGAATTATCTAGATCTAGATCCCCTAATTCTGAGATCTTGCAATGAATATAGAACCTTACATCCTCTACCAGCAATTTCTGGGTGTAACTTGTATTTAGGTTCAACACAAGTACTATTGTTGACAAGATTAATCATTTTCTTCTTATCCTCTTTCATTTTTTTTGTTCTTGCAGTAGATGCCATCGTATTTTGAAATTTAGGGATTTCCATAAATCAAATAGTGCATTCAGTGATTGTAGGTACTTACTGAATCTCTGTGATTGCTCGTGAATCTTTTGAGCCGTGTTTGAATCTTGTGAAGGTCGCACTTCAATCTGTTCTTCAATCACTCTACTTAGATCAACTTCGTTGCTCAAAAATCACGGGTGCAAAATGAGTTCTTTCGTCATGCTTTTATAACTTTTGTTCCCTAAGTTGTCATTAATTCCCAACAACTCGTCAATGTACAAAGACTGAGTTTGTCGGTTGAGGCATAAATAACATCGTTGGTGCAGATGCAAATTTTCAGGGTAGCTAGCAGCTTTGGTGATTTCATTGATAATTGTCGGTAAGATGGTGATGACAACCTCCATCGGCTCAAAGATCACTGATGTCTATCGGTTACACTTAGTGACTTGGCTTTTGTGTAATGCCTGATACATTTTGGTAAGTAGTGTCAACTTTACTATGTGTGATCACCGATGCTTATTTGTACCCTTTTACTGATGGAATTTTTTTTTTCAATAACATTACAAGTAAAAATATAGTGCATCTTCAATAATGCTAATTTTGTTAATATTATCAATGTGTAATGGAACCGATGGATAATATAACTTGTCATAATGCAGTTCCATACTTACTTGTGCAACTTAGTTGGGAATAGTGATGCCACTGGATCCATTGGATGGGGTGTCATCATTTGCATTGCTCATTCCAGCACCTTCACTGTTTGTATCTTTTATCCACATCTTGTTTCTCATCTTCTTGATGTCATCAATGGTGTTTCCATTGGGATAAGTGCTTGTGTCTGTCAGTCAGTCTTTGCAATCTTTTATCACATGTCTAACCTTATGACAATGTAAACATGCCATACCTGGATTGGTCCATCCTTTTGGTCTTCTAGTCAGTTTTATCATAGAGTTGGCAGAAATATGACCATACCTTCCACATGCTATGCAGTTTACCCATGTGTTATAGTCCCAAACATATGAGTTACCGATTCTTGTCAGTTTGTAGCCATTATCAGGTTCTTTTGGTGTCCATGCTTGTTCTTTTTCTAGCACTCCTGATGTGTATGTCCATTCATTTTGTAGGTAGGACAATACTTGTCCATGTAGGTTTCCTTTTTTTGGATTTGTCACCTTGGATTTGCATTCATGTGCCTTGTGTCCTTTCTTGTGACATTTATAACAATTACCAATGAAAGTAGATTGTGATTGAGGAATACCTTTCATTTTGTTTCTACAAATGTTTGAGGTGTGGCCTGGTTTTCCACAGTGATTGCATGACAAATTCTTGGTTCTTAGAGTTGCATAAAAATTCCTTTGATCTGATTGATTAGATGACACTCCATTGTTGGTGTACTCTATACTTGTGTAGTTGTTGACTGTTCTTTGTTCGTCAAGAAAATCATCCATTATTTTATTTCTATCTTCAGCTTTCTTGATTAATTCATTGTGCTGATTCTGAATTTTGACTTCATGCTTTAGCTTCTCATTCTCTTCTCTTAGCTAACCAATGATCTGTATTCTTTCAATGAGTTCATTATTTAATCTATTTGCCTCTTGACTCATAAGAATGATCTGATTGGTAATCTCATGGTGATGATCAGTAAGTCTTTGAATCTTTGATTCTTTTTTTTTTAGCTTCTCTATGATTTTCGTCCTATCATCAATAGCCAATGTTCTCTCTGATTCAACCTTTCTTGAATCATTCATGAAATCAATCATTTTTACCATCTGAGTCTCTTGACCGATTTGCAGCATCTTAATTTGCTCTGTCAGATGTAGATTGATCTCTTTTGGAATTGTAATCTCTTCTACTGATGTGTCTGGTGCTTTTCTTGTTGTTGATTCAGCTGAGTTGAAGTAATCTGGGGTCTCCTCTTCTTTATAATCTTTTTCATTAAGCCTAGCTGCCATAATCTTTCTTTCATCAAGCAACTTTCTCATGCTTACTCGTGCCTCTTTGTACTGCTCATAGTAAATCTGAATTTGTAACTGCTCATTCTCAATAGTCTTGTCTAGTCTCTAATTTTCCATTGTCTTGATCTTTTCTCTTAAGTCTTTAATATTTTCAAGAGAGAGACTTAGCTCTGATACCAATTTTTGGAATTACTAGAATGATGTACTGAGAGGGGAGGGGTGAATCAATACCTCTAAAACTTTTATGTGATTAGCCCATTAACCTTTGTGTCATTAGATTTGTATATTTACCTATCTATCTTTTCATATTTCTTTATGTATGTGAAATCATAACATAAGTTCTTTATATGTGTAAACATTCAAGAACCATACATGAAAATAAATAATGCATAATACAAGATATGATATCGCAGAAATCTCCTGTTAGGAAGTAAAAACTATGGTGGGGATGTCACCCACAAAACTTCACTATCTGAAGATAAGAAGGGAGCCAGTTAAGGATTACAATTTGATCACTTCTGATGATCTACCCTATTAGGAGTATTAGAGTGGAGACCTATTAGGATCTACTTCATTTGAAGCTTTAGCAATATCGTTAGGTGTGCGCTCTGTTAAGAGATTTATTAAGAACTGTTAAGTCCACCTTCTACTAAAGGATTTCTGATGTGATGCACTTGTTAGAATGAAACTACATTATAAATGTTGATCTAATAGTATATGCAATCTCTAATTTCTAATAATAGATCCTATAAATCTTACAATGTATATCTAATCACCTTGAGTGATTGAATGATACCTTGTCTCCACTCGTCGGTAGCCTTCTCTGTGTTCTTGAGAACTGCTATGATCTATTTCTAAACTTTGCATGAATTCAGTTCTCTTGCTTAGATTATCTCCATGGCTACAATCATTTATCAACTCATTACATATTACAAATGATTGAACATCTATATATACTAGTTTCTAGGTCCATTCTTGATTCATGCCTTTCAAGTTTAACTCTAGATTCAAGGTTTACAACTTGACCTTGATCTTTAGTTAGTGTATCATCTTAAAATGGAAGAACTTCCATGTTAAGAGTGTTTAGCCCTCCTTAGGGGATGTATTTGGCCTCCATCACATCATCCTCTTATTTCTGCATCATCCTCCCTAATCTGCCTTTCTGTCTACCATTTTTTGACCTGATTTCTGCATTCTGGGATGCAAACCTGTGTTTCTGGGGTTCAGGGATAGGGTCGACCTCCTAGGATAGGTTCAAACTCAACCCTAACCTAGGATAGGGTTGACCTCAGCCCTACCTTAGGATAGGGCTGACCTTGACCCTATCCCAGGGTCCAAATCCTGGGAACTTTTGGTTTCCCAGATGTTGGTCCTCACAAAAAGTTTCCTCCCGCTTCCTGGTCGGCTATTTTGGGTTCCAAAATGTGAATTCCTAAATTGTATTTAATATAGGTTCTATCCTAGGGGTAAAGGATTTAATGGTGATTTAATTATCCTATGTAGGCCTCCTTAGAAGATTGTGCCCTAGTTTCATATAAAAGGAAGTTTTCTCCTCTCATTTTCTCTAAGTCCTCTATTGAAG
>MU227225.1:829447-852947 GCA_018584345.1 Thuja plicata
TACATATTGATTCATATTGACTCAAAATGACATTAAAAATGAAAATGTGATTGAGTTTACTTATTAATTGAGTTTTATCCTCATACATGCTCATATCATTCTTTTGTGCTTGGTGCTCCTGCACCAATTTGTGTCGATCTCCTTGCTCAAAGGGAATGGGCCTCATAGTTCCACATGGTTGGGTGACAAATATTTTATCCATTAAAGTTTCAGAACTATGTTCATGATCCTTCTGGACGGACATGTATCTTCTCCACAATTTCCTATTCATGTGACTAATTAATTATTTCCATACATTGTACCAAGACTTATATGTTCTTATTGATGCATTGATGTAATTTTGTAAACTCTTTGAGGAGATGATTATAGAGTGTAATGTATATATGTATCCATGATTATTTGTGATGTGATGCAAGATAGAAGTTGATAAATATAGATTTTGACCTTGAATATTATTATGTGACTAAATGTTATCTATGACTATAATATTTTAGTGAAATAATACATATTGATATTTCATTCATTGTTCATGTTATTAAATTGATTTAGTTATATTGTTATACATTGCTGGTAGCGATGTTGGGGAACCTAAGAGGACCTAGTTATTTGAATAATGTTTATTTCTCATTTTGTATCATATCTTGGTTAAATTAATGAATTATGCAATTTTAATTGTAGTGTTAATAGTAATCTATGTTTCAATTTTTTTTTGTCTCTTCCTTAGATTTGAGCTGTCATTTAAGGTTCGTTGGTGGGGGAATTACATTTGGTATCAGGGCTCGTATTTCTACACAAGGTGTTGTGAGCTCATTGTGTGTTCTTCACGTGTATTTTGAGTCGAGATTGTTAAATATTCATCTCTTCTTTCCTTTTTTTGAAATGGATAACCCCTCATGGAAAGTAGTTCCTTATAGTTTTAGTATGTCCCGAGTGTTGTACAAACTAGTTATTTATAGAAACTAGACAAATTATTCCTCTTCATTGTTAGGTGGCTAGTTTATAGTCACATAGTGACATAATGTGCCATTTTATGATGATTTTATCTTTGAAAGCGTAGACCAACAAATTTTATATCTTTGATTGTGATGGTTTAGCCACAATTTGTGAGATTCATTTTATATTTTATTTATTGTTGTAATTCATTGAATTTATCTTATTTATTATTGAAATGGATAATGTAATTGCTTCTACTTTTGAATGTTGGTGGCTAAGCCAAATTTTCTTGGTATTTTTTGATGGCTGGTCTTATGTCGTGATGTGTTTCCTCACCAAGGATGTTTAAGGAATACCTAGTGAGTGTATGCAAGGAAGTTAATTTAGGGAATTAGGATTCCATGTGGCATGCCACTCCTGAACCTAGTGATGTTCTCCCTTGTTATCGTTTATTTTAATGTTTAGTCGAATGTGTATCTTTCTTTATTTATTCTTATATATTAGATTAGAAAGAATCATTATATTTTAAAGTATATATATTTTATTATGTCTTAATAAATGCAGAAAATGTTGTATCCTTAGGATTATGGTTGTTGTTGCTTGTAAGTAAAAATATTAACGTAAAGTTGAAGTTCCAAGGAGAATAAGGCATTTTATGTTGTTTCTTTATTTTTAAATCGATGAAATGATGATGTAACCACGTGTTGTGCAAGTTGGTGTATTTACCATATGTGTAGTTGTGGAAAGAACCTGATGCATTTATGGTTTTGTGTTTGGAGTATACAGACTTGAAAGGTATGTGTATAATGGGAAATGGTGAGAAATAATAGAATGTAGATCACTCACCAAATTATTTCATTATACATTGGAATACCAAACCCCTACCTATAAGATGGATCTGATAAGCACAACCAAAGGAACTGTACCAACTCAGGATCTATGCTTTGAAGGGTAGGATTTTTTTGATTCCAAATAGAGATTGACACTAATATGTAAATGTAAATGAAAAATATGATGTATGAAAGTAAATGCAAGGAAATAGAGACAAGAACAAATGCACATGGAAAAGTAAACATAATATTGCACTTTTAATATGAATTTCTTGACTATCAAAGTCTGAGAACTAGGTGTAACTTTGGGTTTGATAGTCTGAGACTTGTAATTGGATATCCTAAGAGTTTCACTATTTTTGGGAGGACAACATTGACCTAGCCCTAGGAATAGGTTGAGATAGTCCTGCACTTTTTTTCTCAAATTTGTAGGACAATACTTTTTCAACCTTCGAACAAAGTCTCTGGAATTGTAGTTGAATCTAAGCATCTGGGATGTGTGGATATGAGAAAATATGTGTGTGTTTCTATATAGGGGTTTATCCTATTCAACCCCCCATTTTGGTGATTCCCACCTTAACGAATAACTGTTAGGATATGTAAAATGTGATGTTCTCATGAATCTAGAGTATGTATAAATTTCCAATAAGATGAAATGGAAAAATGCCTAGACCTAAACCTATGTGTGATAGAATGAAACCCTAACATGTAAATTCAAACATTTTTTGATTGAATGTATCAAATAACCATAGATCTAAAGTGTAAACATGAAAATATGAAGCGTCAAGGAAATCATACCAAGCCCTAAATGGAAAAGTACACCTAGATATCATCCTAATCCATTTGAAACTCGATGATGATGCAAAAATTGATGTTTTGGATATCTTGGATACTTGATTGATATTGTAGATGCTTGATGTTGATGCTTGAGATTGATTGATGAAATCTTCAATAGAAAACCCTTGCTTCAATGGATGTGATCAAACTAGGGCTTCCACCTTGCAATTTATTATTCTAATCAAATTGGGGCTTTCACCTTGCCCTTGATTTGATTATCATATTATTATGAAAAAATGAAGCAATAAGGTTTCTTTAGTAGTGATTTCAAGAGACGAAATCAAGCATGCCGATTGAACCGCCTCACAATAGGTGCTTAGTAATCATGCCCAAAGCATCTCTTAGGAATACTTTATTCAATATAAGGATCACTTCTCCCACCATGAGGTGAATTTAGTTTTTCAACCCAGGGATGTATACTTGAAATGGTATGGCACAGTATGTGCACTAAGTTCCTTAAAGATTCACTCTACCTATGCTGCAGGAAAGTAAAATACATGAAAGAAATATATACTAGGGCTATAGGAAAGGAAAAACACCTACTACTTATTGAAATGAATGTTACAAATTGAAAACTCTACTTAATCCTATCCTTTCAACCTAGAGCATCAACTATAACTATCCTTGCAGGTGCTGCAGGAACATTCACAAAGTACAATGCTGCAGGAAGAAAATGTAATCTTCTATCTAGAATGCTGGAAATGAAAAAAGTAAATCTACTCTACTCTACTCTAATCCACCTCCCAAGTGGGCCCCCTTTGTTGGATTTTTCTAATCTATGAACACAAAATATAAACCAAAATCTACTTCACTGTATTCCAAGAACTATTTACATGAGAATGGTACGTAAAACTAAAAATGAACTTGCTGTGCAAGATACAATCATAACATTGTATTCCAAAATCTCTAAAATTACAAAATAATAGTCTCCTCCCTATAAATAGAGGATTGAATTCATTATTCTAAAATAGAAAAGGAAATCATCTAACTAAAACTATGCTAGAGAGAAAAAATAGGAAAACACAACAGCCCACGACATATGCAATGAAGTCTAGGTGACCAAGTCAATCATGCTGGAAGTGCGGAAGGAATATAGCAATGCTTCATTCATGAATTTATGAAACAGTGGCTCCTCATTTGCAGTAGCCATGTCTTCTAATGCCATGATGGCTATCCACCCGCAACTGGTCTTTATCGTTCTCTTTGAATGCTCTCGACCACTCGCAAGCAGCTCCTATTTCCTGGCAGGTTAGTTATCATGAAAAGATATTCATGCAAGTAGTTAAATCAAATTTATCTAGATAATAGAACACACATTCTGATTATTATATGAAATACTGCAACATATATATAATATTGGCACAATATGACATATCTATTCTACCCATAGGTTTAATGGTTCTATCTATACTTTGACATAAGTTCAACTAATTATAAGTCCATGTTGTTTTGGTAATACTTAAAAATAGAGTATAAAAATTAATATAATAGAGATAGTAAATGGTCTCATTGTCTGCCTCCTGGTAGGCTGAATGCTTGTCCTCAAGCATTACATCTTTTGGTAGTTGCTCTGAAATCTGCAACCTCTGTTCTCCCTTGCCTCTAGCTCTTGAAAGTGTAGTAACACCCCCTTGTCTTCTCCTAGACATCCACTCTATGATCCTCCTGTAGTCTGTCAAGTCTATCAGTATTGATGTCATACAGGGGCCAAAAGAGCATTGGTGGCTACATGGTGAGTGGACACCAGAGTTCCTTTCTAATTTGCCTTCCCAGTTGCATGTATTTTGGTGCTCTTTGAATAGCTTCTTTGAGGTTGATAGGACTATGTGGTTCAGATTTCTTCAATGCTTCAGATAACCTACCCCATCTTCTTCTGGCACTAGCTAGGGCTCTCTGAACGGTGAAGTAAGGCAAACCATCATACTCTGCATAGACCTCTATTTGAATCCCACAAATTTTATCCTTGGTTTCCTCCTTAATTTTTCCATATGTCAAATTGAGCCAATCTCTAAGGAGTATATCTGGCTTGCTACTCTTTTCTCTTAATGGTAATGGCTTTGTTTTCTCCTGTTCCCTATAGTTTTTGAGCTGTCTATCATAGTTGCCTTCATTTTGCATCCAGGACATTAATGCCCTTAGGTTTACATACCCTATATAAAGTAAAAGGTTCCACTTAGTCTCTACTAGAATGATGAAGTTATGCATGTACAGTTCACAAAGTAGATTTTGCTGCCATGAGGGAAGGGTCTGGTAAAGGCCATAGAATTCTTGGGCTGACTTGAACTCAGAGTCTATATCTTTAATGGTCATCATTAGTTAGAATAAGATGAACTGTTCTTTCAAATAGATGGTATAAACCCTAGGAGGTGGTCTACATGCAATTATTTGATCAGCCAATTTGAGGGCATGATCCATCTTTTGTTTCTATTTTTCCAATTTCTCTTTCAATTCTGCAATCTCATCTCCTTGCTCTGTTATGACTTTCTTCAGTTTCTTTTTCTCTTCTCCCCATAAAGTTGTTGTTAAAACATACTTATTATGTAATCCAAAGAGAAGCATCTACAAGGTGATTAGGCCACAATCCTCTACCTGGTTACTCTGGTTCCTCTATTCCTTCCATGAATTCTCTAAGAAACTTATTAACCAAGTTCTGTTGTAGGGCACTAAGGCAGTTTGTGTGTAGGCTGACTGAGGGGTTACTAAGGCATTTTCCTCATTTCTATCTAGAATATCCTGATTGATTTCCTAGGGACTATTTTGGTGAACATCAGGTTCAGCTTCATAAATTTTTTTTGAATGTGGAGGAAATTCTAGAACTGCAGACTAATTTGGGGAGTCATCCAAAATGATTTGTACATTGGGGTGTTCGTCAAATTGCAAAGGAGAATGAGGTTGGATTTTTGAGGACACTCTAGGGAGCTGTCCTCTCATTTTAGGGCTTCTTTGCATAGGGGTTTCTTCAATCTCTATGTCCTTTTTCTTAATAGCCTTATTTGGCTTCTCTACTGTAGGAACCGACTTCCTTTTCTTCCCCTTTGAAGTGGTAGGGCTTTGTGGCTTGGCTGCAGGAACAAAAGTTTCTCCCTCTAATTTTTCATTTTCCTTTGGTTTGAGAAGAAGTGGGTACTTTTCTCTCATGAGCAGGTAAAGACATACTTTCTTGCAGATTTTTAGTTTCTTCGCCTGGGTATCTTGCTCATTGACTGGGTCAATTGGTATTGCATCATCATGACCAAATTGCACATTAGGGTTAACCTGTGGTTGTAGGGTTTTATGTTGGCAAAATTCTGAACATGCCATGGGAGAGGCATCCCTAAGAGATCTTTCTATTAACAATTTAATTAGGGCATGGTGGGTGATAGAGTTGACATTTCCTTTTTGGGTCTCCTTAGCACTAATGCATAGCATATTGTACAAGAAATTGGGGACATTTACTGGTAGATTATGCCTTACATAACTCATTAATTTAAAATGATGTAGGTGAAAATTGGAAAATATCCATTCACATGTAAAATACATGATAATATGCGTAGCCAACTCATTATACGATAGAGGGATAGACATTCTTTTGCACCCTTGTTTCTTAATCTCCAGTTGAGGGTCGCCTGGTAGGGTGAACTGGGCCCTAGCTGATCTAGCATCATGAACATTAGGGTAGTGCTCTCTAACCATTGGTAATCTAGTAACTTATGCTATACACTCCTCTATTGCAACCACTGTCAATCCCCATATAGTTGCTTGCCCTTCTTTGAATGTACTTGCAAATTCAGCTGCTAAGTCCTCATCAAATTTTGTTAACTTTAAGAAATACCCTAACCAGCCACATCCATTAAACCTTCTTACTACTTCAACATCTGAAAGTAACACACCATGTAATACCAACTCATGTCTCTATAATTGGCCTCCCATCTGTGCTTTCCAATTTTTAATTTGTCTACTCTGTAGTAGATAAATGCCTTGTTCCTTGAATTTCAGACTACTCATTTTTTTGAAAAACTATGGGCTTCCTTCTGAATTCCTGTGTTATTCTCAGCATGAACAATGGTGATGTATTTTAATAAGAGAAATTATAGTTCTTACTATGAGTTTCCACATAACTTAATTATAAGTCACATCAGGTCTGACAATCAGAGATGATTTGGGAATAAAGGTACGACAGTTGTGCGATATAGTAATGGACTTTAATGAGACAAAGGCAAAGTACCGATTTGAGGTGACGTTAAATCTTGTAGAAGTAAATAGAAATGACATTTTAGGAGTTAATACACTTCCCTCCCCCCTATGAAACATTGAAAAGTGTCCACACTTGATATACTTGGCACAAGGAATGGAACTGGCTTAATGCCGTAATGATATATTTATTGCAGTACTAGATATAATCATCGAAATCTATGCGCTAAAAATGGATTTTTTTGAAAAGATTATACCTGTCATTCAATCTTTGCATGTTCCAGAAAAAGGTGGTGAGAGTGGAACAAAATTGGGGGCGGCTTGCATCAACGTACTCGGCTCTTATTAAAAGCAAAGAAAGGAAAAGTTTGATGACGTGGAAGGTGGGTGGGTGGAAGATGGAGAAATGAGATGAGTTGGAAAGAAGAAGTGGAAAGTGAATGGAGGAATAAAATTCATGTAAACATGAAGTTTTTATTATGGACATACTTGATGGAATTATATTGAAGAGTTGCAGGAAGAAGGTTTGCACAATCTGTTGCAGGAAGTGTTACTTGTTTCTCGTTTGAAATTTGTTGTTGAAACTGCTGCAGGAAGTCTTCTTTTGTTTGAGGTTGGTGATATAAATTTAGCCAATGTCCATTGACTAATAGATTGAAATGTGTTGGATCAATTGTGGTCAACTGGATGGATCTATTTGTGAAGACATGGTTTATTTCATATATCCCCAACCATCTTGTCTGCAGCTTGCCTGGTATTTCCTTGAATCTTGAATCGTATAGCAATGCCCAATCACCAACTTGAAACTATTTTTTCTTAATATGCAATTCGTGCCAATTTTTCCTTTGTTTCTAGACTATTTCAATTTTCTCTAGGGCAGATTTGCACATTTCATCCAAGGAATTGAGATGCAGCAATCGCTCTTTTTGTGCTGCAGGAAGATCAATATTTAACTCCAATGTTGTCCGCAAAGTTTTGTGTTCAAATTCAATGGGTAGTATGGCTGCTTTTCCATACAACATCTCAAATGGAGTGAACCCTTTAGTGGTTTTACAGGTTGTTCTTTACACCCAGATGGCTTCTAATAGTCTGCTGCTCTAGTCCTGACGATGCAAATGAACTTTTTTGTTAAGATGGCTTCTATTTCCCAATTTGTAACTTTAGCCTATCCATTGGCTTGAGGGTGATAAGGGCTTGAATTTCGATGTCTGATAGTATATTATTTCATGAGCTCTATGATCAGATTGGAAGTGAATTGGGTGCCTTGGTTAGTTACAAGCTCTCTCGGTACTCCATATCTGGTGAAAATTTCATCATACAAAAATTCTGCAACCTTATGATCCCGGGCATGTTTCACAACTTTTACTTTGACCCATTTGGTCAAATAATCAGTGCACACTAGGATGTAAGACTTCCCATTGGATGGAGGGTCTATTGGACCAATGAATTCCATGCCCCATTTGTCAAATGGAGTTACCACCACCTATGGATTTAGGGGCATTTCATCTAATCTAGTTGGTTGGCCCATTCTCTGGCATTTTTCATATTTCCTTGTGTAGCTGGCTGCATCCTTGTGAGGCGTAGGCCAGTAATATCCAGTTGTTAAAATATTTTGGGATATCCTTTTTGCTAAAAAGTGTCCCCCACATGGTTCATTATGACAGGCATGGAGAATGTCATATGTCTCATCTTCTTGCACACATCTTGTCATTAATTGATCAGGTCTAGTGTAAAATAGTATGTTATCAATCCAAGAGAAATTAAAGCTTTTATTGACAAGCAGTGTCCTATCCTTACAAGAAAAATTTGTTGGCATTTTGTTAGCTGCAAGGTAATTAGCTATGGTAGCATACCATGGAATTTGGACAACAATATGAAACAAATGCTCATTTGGAAATGTATCATCTATCAGAGTAGTGTCTTCTTCAGCACGGTGAATTCTGGATAGATAATCAGCTACTACATTTGCCTTGCCAGGCTTGTCAACTATAGTAATGTCAAATTACTACAAAAGAAGAAGCCATCTTGCTAACCTGCCTGTAATGGCAGGTTTGTTCATGAGATATTTTATGGCTGCATGGTTAGTATGAACAAAAATAGGATAGCCAGTTATGTAATGATGGAATTTTTTCAGAGAATAAACTACTGCTAGTAATTCTTTCTTAGTCACTATATAGTTTAACTCTAGTCCATGGAGGCTCTTTCTAATGTAGTAAATTGCCTTATCTAGGTTACTAGACTTTTGTCCTTGGACAACACCTATTGCGTATTCTGAAGCATCTGTATGAATGTGAAATGGAAAAGTTCAATCAGGACCCCTAAGTATGGGTGCAGTTGTCAATAGTTTCTTAAGGTGCAGGAAGGATTCATTACATTCCTTTGTCCAATTAAATTTGACCTCTTTGGTAAGAAAAGTATATAGAGGACTAGCTATTTGACTACATTTTTGGATAAACCTCCTATAGTAGCCAACATGTCCTAGGAAAGACCTAACATCCTTTTTCTTTGTAGGAATAGGTAGTGTGAGAACTACCTCTATTTTATTAGGATCTATCTGGATTCCAACTTTGGAGATAAAATGTTCCAATACTACACCTTCTTGCATCATCACGAAGCATTTCTCACTGTTGAGAGACAAGTTGTGTTCCTGACATCTGATTAGTACCCTTTCCAAATTCTTCAGGGCTTCCTCAAAGGTGACACCAAATGTAGTAAAGTCATCCATATATATCTCCATGCAATCATGTGATATGTCAGCAAAGATACTGATTAAAGCTCTCTAGAAAGTAGTTGGTACATTGCATAAGCCAAATGGTAATACAGACTAAGAATATGTGCCATAGGGGCATGTGAATGTAGTCTTCTTGTGATATTTTGGAGCAATGCTAATCTGGTTGTAACCGTTGTATCCATTCAGAAAGGAGAAATATTTCTTACTAGCCAGAGTGTCCAGGACTTGATCAATAAAGGGTAAAGGAAAATGATCCTTCTTTATGGTGTTATTCAACTCTCTGTAATCCACACATATTCATCATTTCCCTCCTTTATTAGGTACAATGACCAAAGGTGAGACCCACTTGCTATTAGAGATTGGATAGATGAAACCAGCATCTAGTAATTTTTGTAATTTACTTTTGACTATTTTTCTCAATGCTGGATTTATCCTTCTTTGAGGCTGACAGAGTGGTAAGCTGCCATCATTAATGTAGATCCTATGGGTGCAGATTTTGGGATAACCTAGCATGTCTCCATAATCCCAAGAAAAGTCTTTCTCATGTTTATGCAAAATTTTTGTTAACAATGCCAACTGTGGGGGTGGCAACTTGTTGTTTACATGAAGATTGTGACCTGGGGAAATTTCCATAGTAGTTTTTAGCTCTACCATTGATATTTTAGGTACTGGGCTTGTAACTACTTCACATGGTAATAATTGGCTAATTATCTCAACGCTTGTTGGAAAGACACAGTCCTCATAGGTACATAGCTATAGAATAGAACTTTTAGAAACATCTTTTTCTACTATACACTCATTTGTAAGAATACTCTATATTACATCATCTTCCTCTTGCATTTTCAAAAAAGATTGTCTATGCATCATCATAAGGTGGGCAATAGAGTTGACCTCTTCTTCCTCATCCCCTAGTTCTGGCCAAATAGGATCTCTCAAGTCTGGCTAAGGCTGGGCAGGAGGATAGAGTGCTAGCTTCTTTATTGCCCGACCATTTGAAATTGTCATAATTCTTGATCTGCAAGTAATTTTTGCATCAGTGGTGGCTAACCAAGGTCTCCCTAAGATGAATGGATAGCACAAAAAGTTTACTTTTGGTGATAAGATGAGAAAATCAGCAGGGTATTCCCATGATTCTAAGGTGACTACCACATCTTCTATAATACCATCTGGAGTGACTGTTGAACTATCAGCAAGTTTTAATATTGTTGGTGTTGTTCTCAAACCCTGTATACTTAGTATGTGCATTGTATCTTTGGTCATTACATTTATGGCTACTCCCAAATAAACTAAAGCATTTTAAAAGATTGTCCATTAATTATCAAGTCAACTACTGGACTTCCAGGGTCTGAATACTTGGGTATAACTACCTTGCCCAACATGAAATCAACAAGTTTCCCTATTACATGAACTGTTTGAGGGTCCTTATTTTTCCTTCCAGGATTTTTAAGGCATGCGTCCTTAATAGATTTTCCATAGATAGGAACACCTTTGATAGCTTGAAACAAAGGGATTTGGATGTGCATATTTTTTAGCTTCTCAAGAATTTCAAATGACATCTATTCTTGGGATATAGGATTTTCTATGGTGACCCTTTGTTGAAAAGGAGGGTCAACTAAGGTTTTAACATCAGTTTTGCTAGATTTTTGAGTTGATTGGGTGGTATCTTACAATGTAGCCTCTGGAAGAGGTGCTGATGTTGTAGGAGTATCTGCAACTTCTATGATAATAGGATGTTCAGGTGTAGGAAAAGTAGTATTAGGCCTCAGATGGATATTAGATATCTCAATTGCATAGGCAGGGTATTGCTGTGTATCAGTGGTATACATTGGCTTCTACTGTTGCTTTCTATTTGGATTTGTTTGTGGCTGAGCAGGCAATTGGGTTTGCTTTGGATTAGGGCTAGTTGTTGTAGGAGGTGGCATTAGTGTAGGAGGAGGGACTAGCGGTGGTAGTTGTGGAAAAGCAAGATTTTGGTTAGGCCATTGTAGAGGCCCCCTCCATTGGTCATTTTGCTGCCAATTTCCTTGCGGTGGTTGCCATTGATTTTGTTGGTTGGGCCACTGGTTATTTTTCTGGTTAGGCCACTAATTATTTTTTTGGTTAGGCCATTGGTTATTTTTCTTGTTAGGGCATTGGTTATTTTGTTGGTTAGGCCATTGGTTATTCCAGGCTGGCTAAGAGTACTGAGAAGGATTCTGATAGCTTTGGTTTTGTCATTGACTATTGTAAGGATTTGAAAATCATAATGATTCCTGAGGCATACTTTTTCATGAAGCCCATGTTCGACGTTGAGAAATAAAGAACACTTTCTCTTTGTCTCCTTTTATCTTCATGTACTCGGTAGGCAAATGTTGATTTTCCAGGTTTGCCACCGGCTTGCATCCGCAGTCTTTCTTTTGTTTACGACAATGAGGACAATACTCAGCTAACTACAATTTAGTGTCTACATGTTTCTTCTTGGCAGTCATGGTGTTGAGATGCATGGGAACATCATTAATGATGTCTTTCTTGAAATCCACTAGCAAATTAGATATCTCCAACTGAGAAATGACCAAACTGCTCCCTTTAATGACTATAGACAGATATCCTCTGCTTTTCTTCCCAATTGATCTGGAGTAGTTGAGACATATTTACTTGAGGTCATCCCAAGAAGATTGGGATATGTCCCCACAAGCCATGAGGTCCAATGCTTCCAAACAAATGTCGTTCACTCCTCTTAAGAAGACTAGTTTCTGTGAATCCCCCGCAACAACATGTTGGGGATTCTTTTGCATGGTGTATAATAAATGTGAAACATATTCCTCCAAGGTTTTGTCCTCCTTCTGTGACATTCTAAAAATTTCATCTCCCCTTGGGTCACTCCCCTTGCAATATTCTTTGTATTTCTTCAGAAACAGAGTCTGCATCTCATCCCATGTGCCTTCTTTATTTTCTCCTAAGCCCATGAACCATCGTAAGGCCGAATCCTTTAGTGTTGGTGGAAATAGTTTGAGTTTGTGGGCATCAGTTTTATAGTCAAAGATATGAAAGAGGATGTCTAACTCAAACAAAAAGGTGTCAGGATCTTTGGTTATCAGCCCATAAAACTTTGAAAGTGTATTAGAGGGTATATTTTTGAGATTGACATTGTTTATAAGGCTCAGTAGAGGAAATGAGAAAGTAGGTTGTGCCATTTCTAGAGGTATTGGGAGTTGGAGTTGTTGTTGGAAAGGAATATTAGCCACAGGATTGTTAAAAATAGGTGCATTTGGGTCAGAATTATCAAAAAAGATGGCCAAGATTTCAGCGAAAGGCTGAAGACCACTTATATGAAAAGGCTCTGCTCCAGCGGAAGATGCTGTAGGAAACTTGGGACTTGCGTCAACAAAAGGAAACTCAACTTATTCAACTTGCTCATTCAAATTTGCAAACTCTCCTAGAAGAAATCTTCCATATTTGTCTCTTCTTCTTCCCCTTCGATGCATGCAAACAAATTCTTCACACTGGTGAAGCAAATTTAAAACTACAACCACTAAAAACTAGCTTAGAAATGAAAAATGACTTAGAAAGTTTGTTAGCTTGACACCATCCCCGACAGCGGCACCAAAAATGAACCACCTCACAATAGGTTCTTAGTAATCGTGCCCAAATCGTCTCTTAGGAATATTTTATTCTATCTAAGGATCACTTCTCCCACCATGAGGTGCATTTAGTTTGTCAACCCCGGGACGTATACTTCAAATGGTACGACACAGTATGTGCACTAAGGTCCTTAAAGAGTCACTCTACCTATGCTACGGGAAAGTAAAATACATGAAAGGAATCTATACTAGGGCTATGGGAAAGGAGACAGACCTACTCCTTACTAAAATGAACATTACAAATTGCAAACTCTACTTAAGATTATCCTTTCAACCTAGAGCATCAACTATAACTATCCTTGCAGGTGCTGTAGGAACATTCACAAAGTACAATGCTGCAGGAAGAAACTATAATCTTCTATCTAAAATGCTGGAAATGTAGAAAGTAAATATACTCTACGCTACTCTAATTCACCTCCCAAGTGGCCCCCCTTGGTCGGCTTTTGCTAATCTATGAACATAGAATATAAACCAAAAGTTACTTCATTGTATTCCAAGAACTGATTACATGAGAATGGTACGTAAAACTGAAAATGAACTTGTTGTGCAAGATACAATCAGAACATTGTATTCCAAAATCTCCAAACTTAAAAAATAACATTCTCCTCCCTATAAATAGAGGATTGACTTCATTATTCTAAAACAGAAAAGGAACCATCTAACTAAAACTACGCCAGAGAGAAAAAATAGGAAAACACAACAACCCACGACATATGCAATGAAGTCTGGGTGACTGAGTCAATCATGCTGGAAGTCTGGAAGGAATATAGTAGTTCTTCGTTCATGCATTTTTGAAATAGTGGCTCCTCATTTGGAGTAGCTGTGCCTTCTGATGCCATGATGGTTATCCGCCCACAACTGGTCTTTATTGTTCTATTTGAATGCTTTCGACCACTCCCAAGCGGCTCCTATTTCCTAGCAGGTTAGTTATCATGCAAAGATATTCATGCAAGTAGCTAAATCAAATTGATCCAAATATTAGAACACACATTCTGATTATTATATGAATACTACAACATATATATAATATTGGCACAATATGACATATCTATTCTACCCATAGGTTTAATGGTTCTATCTATAGTTTGACATAAGTTTAACTAATTATAAGTCCATGATTGTTCTGGTAATACTTAAAACAGAGTATAAAGATTAATATAATAGAGACAGTAAATGGTCTCATCACCGATTACAAATCTAGAAACCCCGCAATTGCATCAAGATGGACCTCGACACTAAGTCTGAGCCCAAATTCCTAGGACAAGGTCAAATTGGCTGACCTAGTCTGATGACTAGGTCGACCGCATCGACCAAGAATTGGCTAAAATTTTATAGGTGGATCAAAGTCAATCTGTAGGTGCATGATCCAAAGTTTTAGTTGATTCTGGTATTGGGATTGAATTTCAAGGCTAAAAGAAGGTGATCTAGGGCCTAGGAGATGAAATGAATTTTGTGATTGGAGGAAAATAGATGATGTTTCCTATAAATTATATCCTACCTTGATTTTGCACAAATTGGAGAGATTAGAGGACCCATATTTTAATTAGGTATGCATTAATTACAATTATGAAGTCCTAGAATGCAAATGTATAATGTAAATATAGTAAGGTAGGTGCTAAACAATTCTTAAATTGTAGAGCACACAAGTGATTACAAGTTAGGATGTTACATTTAGCCCCCACTTTAGTGGTATATAACACTACATGCATATGAAAGCTAAAGTACATAGAAAATCTGTAAATGAAAAGAATATATAAAAGCCCCCAATGTGCAGATCTTGAAAGAAATTGTTAGTAACTACAACCTACAAAACCATGTGTTAGCAAAAATTTGGAAGGTGAAACATGGAATCATGTATATCACAATGATCTGTGAACACAAGTCATTGAAAAATGCTTTTAAAAACCATTCAACATGGCCTTTAAATGTTTCAAAAAAGCATTGGATAGCGAGGAATCTGGATCACAATTCCAACTCATGTAATGGTGTGGAAATCAGAGCTTCCTAGCTCAAGTTATGATCAAATGAATGAAGAGAGGTATTAATAAAGGAGAAATTGTTAGTATTAATAGGTCCAAGATTACTGAGGGGGGGGTGAATCAATAAGTTAACAATTCCAAATTTTCATTAACCATTCAATCACTTGCATCAATAAATATTCATTGCATGAAAATCTTAAACAGTAAGAATAGACATCCACAATCATGCAACACAATAAACCAAATCTTTTTTCAGTAGAAACCCAACCTAGTGAAAACCATGTGTGGGGATGACACCCACTAAAATTTTCACTCTTCATAAGTACGCCTGGTTAAGAGCTTAGCCTTGTTAAAAGAGTACAATAGTGATTGGTTAAGAGAAAGACCCTGTTAGGAGTCACCTAGTTAAGGGATTTACTTATAGCCCTATTAGGAGTAACCTGATTAAAGGATTTAAAACCCTAATTAAAGAGTCACCTAGTTAAAGGATTTACAATTAAGACCTGTTAGGATCTACCCATTTAAGGGATTTATCTTGATAAAGCTGTTAGGAATCAACAAGTAAATGATCTGAGAAAGTAGCACTTTCTTTGCTAATAAAGATCTAGTTCAAGCTCAATCTTTGCTACACATATAGAAAATCTTATCTCTTCTATCTTCTTTCTCGATCACACCTCAACATCCATGATCTACACTTTTCTATTCCATCATTTTTCATATTTATACAATACAAGTACATTAGGGAAAATAACCACCTTACAAAACATTTTAAAATCTTTTCCTCTTAATGAGAAAGCCCTAAAACATTTTACAAATCTAGAACACTTTCTAACAAACTCAGCTCAGCCTTTTAATTCATCACACATCGATTTGACAAAGAAAAGTCAAACCAAAATATATTCTTCAATGTTCTTTCACAACCTCCAATAAATTTTATCTTAACGATCACAAACATGTCAACTCAACAATCCTTGTTGATCAAAAACAACCTAATTATCTCTTGAATACATAAACACTCACATCAACACAGTGCAGCATCACTGGTCAATGATCTGACTGAATTTTCTAAAGAGCACCTTTAACTCTTTTCTGAACAACCTTATGTCACTTGAAACTTTTCCTTTCAGTCATCAAAAAATGATGCGGTCACAACCTCAACCTCATGACATATCCAAGATACACATATTATGACCACATCAGAATTGAAACACTGTTGAAAAAATCATCAAAACATTCTTCCTTCTCTTCGTGTTTACTTTTCACCCTTCAATAAAGCGTAAATCACTCCATCCATAAGATAAATCTTTGTGGTCATAGATATAACATCTAGAGACATCACTTAGTCATCTTGTATGATCGTACACTCCAATTCTCTCTACAATTCACAATTCAATCTCTTGAACATACATCAACATAACAACATCAGAAAACACTAATTTGGCATTAATGAAAACATAAACATCATAAATGAGCATCTTACCACACATAACATCTCAATATACTCAACATCAATTATGCTAACAAAATTATTATTAAAAGAGAAGTGTAAAATGCAAGAAGATAAATAACGTAAAAAGTGTTGATAAGTTAGTCATTATCCTTTGAGAACTTATTTTTAATACTATCTTTGTTTTATTGTGTGAAGAAGGAAGAAGATGCCAAGGAAATAAGAGTTTTAGCCAATGAGGATAGAGGTCCTAAGGAGAGTTGTAGAGGATGAGCTACCCTTGGATGAGGTATTCCTTGATACTTGCTCTTTTTCCAATAATAAAATCTTTTTTCTAGCATTTTGAATTTCCATAATATATGTAGAAATGTATTGTAGATAGGATCTGATGATATCTAGACCAGTAAACCCTAAAAGTTGACCTAGTCCTAGGAAAGTCAACCTAGTCATCTACTATTTCTTATAGAAATGGAGAAAGAGCTCCAAATGGATTTGGAGAAAGGCTCCTCTACTATTAGAATAGGGGATACACTATTGGTATCTAGAGATTTAATAGATGTTCAAATCAAAAGTTCAAATGGACGGTGTTTGAAGCTAATTTTCTCAAAGAAAGTGTTAAATCCCTAAAAAAAATGTTAATGATTGAAAATATAGTGTGAAGTAGGGAACTAACATGGAAAATCATAAAAAGTTTCTTTCTCTAATCCAAGCCATGGACAAGGATGTCAATACAATGAAGATGTAGAGACAATGCAAAAATTGAATAGTGGAAGAGACACTTAGCAAGGTGCATAAAACACTTAGAGTTGTGGTTGTGGTTAGCACAAAGACAATGAAAAGTAGTATTTATGGACTCAAAATGTTGAATAAAAAATCCTAGGCCCTGCAAGGTAGTTCCATGAAAAAGGAAAAAAAAAACTGTCTTCTTCAATTAATGTGGTTGATAAGGATAATAACTTGTTTTTGATGATCAACAAGATTTAGGCTCGGTTCCAATGCAAGGTCCTTCGGCTAGATGTTGTAGCCATGTTAAAGGAAAGATAGAGTAGACCCACATCATTTATAATTTTTTAGACATTAATGAGAAACTCATTTGCAAAAATGTGGATATGACAATATCCTAAAAAATCTTCAATAGCTCTTTGGGTCTTGGATCCTATTTTGGTTTCTTGTTGTTTCATTGTCAGCTTTTTTTTGGGCTTCATTTGATTATCTTTTTACGTTGGAAGTTTCTTTTTGTAAGGGTTTTAGGGTCCTTTCAAAACTTCTTTTACTCTAATAAAAATTTTATCTCTTTCTCTATTTTGGGATATTTGACTTATTACTTTTAGTAAGATTATTTTAGAAAATTTCAAAACTAGACATGACATTTGATCACTAGCCATAGAATTCATATTTGTAAATTATTGGTAGTTCTTAGAGGTTTATAAATATATTCTATTTATTGGAAATACACAAAAAATCCATTCTAAACAATTACAGCTATCATCCTAGGTGAGGTTTGTAATGTAAATAATAAAAAGCCTTGGTAAACAAATATGGATATAGAAAAGACTATAATATAGTATTACATTTCTACCTAGTCTATAGTTCTAAAAAAATAGAGTTTATGAGACCCATAAAAATTTCACACAAATCCTCCTTCGTCCCTCTCCCATACATTTCATCTTCCTTGGAAGAATTCACTAATAGCTATGATCCCTATAACAATTGCCTTAGTCTATGTCAAGATTTATTCAATAAATACATAGAAATATATTATTGATTTCTTTGTGTATCTTCCTATCTCTTATCTTCACATCCACATATACTTGAACCTAAGCCTTATCTTCCAAGTTTATCTTGAACTTGATCTATCCATACCAAAAGTTAAAAAGTAAAAACATATTAAAAAATAGAAAAAAATAATAATCCCCAAAAAATAAAGATAAATATTTGATCCTATGGTGAAATAACCCCTTTTGGAACCTTGGGAAATAATCATGACAAAGAGCTATAAAATAGGTGTCATGTATAAATTCCTAGGTCTAATTGTACTCTACACTTGGGGGTAAGGTCCCTAGTTCATCCTATCTCCTCCATCCTATCTCTCCATCTATGTTTACATTTCATCCTATCTACTTATTTTTGGATATTGTTTCATATATGTGCTGACATTAATGTTTTTTCATTGATGTCAATATATTCCTACTATTGGAGACAATTTTCCTAGCATGATTTAGTGATCAGATTATTAAATGGTATAGATACTATATTGAAGATAATATATTTTGAAGGTAAAGATGGTTTCAATGATGTCCATAGTTGATTTATGTCAACTAACAGAGGTTCACATATTGATTTGAGTGAGCTATGATTGATTTATCATAGACTAGTATTTTGGTTGTTCAGGAAAAGACAATATTACACTTCTTGGATCGGTTATGCAATATTCTTTGTTGCTAGCTTGATGGTGAGTTAAAGACATGGATATGTATCCTCAAATTGAGTGGTTGATGATTTAGATGCTGGAAATATATTTTTATTTAATGACAGAGGTTTATGTTTGGTGTTCTTGATGAACAATGTAGAGATTGTTATGAATTTTGAGATAGATTTGTTCTTGCTGCTGTCATGACATTTCATGTTTCCTGCTAATGTTTCTAGATAATTTCCTTTTCATGGTGTTGGATCACATTGGATTATGTGATTGTATTTGGTGAATTTTCATGTTACATGTTGTTGTTATTATTACTCTTGGTCAACTTGATGGTGTAGTGTATTGCGAAGGATTGTGGGGTGATTTATGGATCTGAAACATATTCGAGAATGTTGTTATTGATAATTATTATGTATTAGCTAAAATTAAATGGATCGCATTGTGTATTGACCTCTAAAATGACTTAATTTTTTTTAATTAGGTCCCTAGCCGACCTAGTTAAAATAAAGTTGATGTAATGATTTGTAATTGAAAATTGTTGTAGAGTGTGTGTGGTATGTAAGAGTGAATTAGAAGAGGTATAAGTGGAATCTGCAATCGAGGTAGAGATTTGATGAGCTTCATTGGAACTGTATTGACATATCATAGATTCTATTTATCAGTTTCTGAGTTATGGACTATTTTCCATTGTGAATTGTAATTAGGGATTTTTGTAAGGAATTTAGTCTTCCTTTGGGTTGAAGCCCTTTTTTTATTTGAGCAGTGAGATCTAGGAATTTTTCCTAAGTGCATGTTCATTCCCATTGTAATAATCCTATTCATCTTGTGGGTTTGATCCCCACCATGTTTTTTTCCTTACCTGGGTTTCCACATCAAAAATCTTGGTGTCATGTGTTGATTAACGTGTTGTGATCTTGCATCCATGTTTATCATTCAAATATGAGATTAAGTTTAAAGTTGGATAAAGAATTGAATTTTTGGGACACAACTGATTCATCCTCCCCCTCTTAGTTGTTTTTTCTACCTTGATTCTAACAATTGGTATCACAACTAAGTCCTCTTTTGGAATCTCGACCGCTTGAGGAGATCAAGGATGGAATCTTTTAAGACGAAGAGTTTGAGGTTTGACCTACTAAATATGCTATATGGAAGGGTCATCTGATTACACATTTGAGATACATCAAAGAAGAATATTGGGAAGTCACAAATAAGTCTGATACCCCTCATCCCGATCTTTCTACTGTGACTCCTGATGAGAAGAAATATTTCAAGTACAACATGAGAGTAAAAGAAGATTTGTTAAGTGCCTTGTCAGATGTAGAGTATACAAATGTCATGGAATTAGAGACTGTACAAAATATATGGATAAAATTAGGGACCTTACATGATGTAGATTTGTGTGTGAAGCAAGCCAACTTGCAAATTTTTAAAGGAAAATATGAAAGCATTGAAGATGAGAACATTAATTCCTATGTGCAAAAGGTTTGTGGAATTAGATACACTGCTAGAACATTGGAGGAAGAAGAAATTGTTTCTAAACTACTAAGATCCATTCCTCCTTATAATCACAAATTTTCTTCTATTGTAGAAATTATAACAGTGGAACCTGTGACAAGAGACACATTGATTGGTAAGTTATCTGATTTTGAAGTGAGAGAATTTGGAGATAGCATTCCTAAGGTTGAATCTACATTTAAAGCTACTATTTATAAGGATAAGAAAATATATGACTCTTAAGAAAGTTCATCTAAGTATTTATCTAGATATGCTAAGGAATGGGATGAAATTTAGGAAGAAGAAAGAAAGCTTGAATAGTTTGAAGCCCTAATTGCAAAGAGATTACCTAAGGGATCTGGTAAGTATCAAGGAAAGTTACCTTTGATATGTTTTTCATGCAATAATATTGGTCACATTGCTTCAAGATGTAAAGATAAATAACCTACGTATAATCTTAAGAAATTCAAGTCCAAATATCAAAAGAAGTGCTATTATGCTGTTGATGAAGGTGTAACTGATGATGAATCCAAAAAGAGTGAAGATGAGATTGTGTTTATTTTTATAAAAGATGAGAATCCTAGTTTCTTGAATGAAAAAGAGCCTTGGTTTCACATTTGGATAAAAAGGATGAATGGGTTATTGACAATAGTTTTTCATAACACATTACTAGAGATAAAACCAATTTTGTCAAGTTGGAGAAGCATGATGGTGGCATTTTCAGATTTGGTGATGAAACTCCTTGTATGATTAGAGATAGAGGTTCCATTACTCTTGATGGTAAGAATAAAATTGATGATGCTCTATATGTTTAAGGTTTGAATTATAATTTTTTGAGTGTTAGAATAACAATTGATAAAGTGATAGGGAGATTGGATGAATCTTTCACTGATTCATGATCCTAGTCTTCTTGAAAGAATTCTAGGGTGTCTTCACCACACCAATTGGAACCTATAGGATATTTTTTTGCTTAGGATCCCATGGTGTCTCTAGCCAACCCAACTATCATGAAATTATTCTCTATCAATCCTAAACTTGATGCATTCTTGCTACACTAGCCATTTGCCCTTAAACCACCTTAAAGGCTTCTAACCTCCAAATTATTGAAATAGCCTTATATAGGTGTGGAGGTGTCTTTAGAGACTTCAATTCAGCCAAATATGGGTGTTAGGAGTCCCACCTAGTTCAACTAGTAAGTCGATTTCACCAAAACTTCACAAAATAGGCCTAAAAAGCTACTAGCCCAATTAGGTCTCCTCCTCCCTGAAATCATGGATTTAATCCTAATTCTTCCAAAGGAACCCTAAATATTTTATTTGTATTCTTGAATCATATGCCTACCCCTCAAGGATTTTTGGGGTCTTGGGGTCACCACCAATTGTACACTGCCCTAACTCAAAATGAGTGAAATTAAGGGCTTTTAGGAATTCTCTGGCTCCTCTACAACTTAGAAAGTTTACAAGAAATAGAACTTTCCATAGATGATTTGCGAGTTCTACTGAATAGAATGAATCTCCTTTTTTGTGGATCATGCTACTAGAAATTTGTTAAGAAGTTACAAAAACTACACAATGTTAATAGCACGGGAAAAAAAAAAGGAAGGGGGAACGACTATTCGGCGTGAGCAGAGAGGACACAAAAATGTGAAATAAACACCCACCTAGACAGACATCTTCACTGGAGAACAGCAGAGTCTTCGATGCCTGCCACCCATGGCCTGATGTCGATGCTTTTGTGTAGGTAAGTTGTTAGTTGCATATATACATTGTATTTATGTTTGTTACCTCTGAACCCCTTTGCTCAAATCGTTTCATCTGTTGTCTCTGCTTTTGTTTATGCGACTGTGTGCGGAAAGAGGCTTAGGGTGTGCGTGTATTGCTGATTCGTTATGGTTTTACTGTTTGAATCCTCTGGTGTTTCTATATTTCAAGATTTGTTGCTTGTATTTTGTTTTCATTTTGCAAAATTTGGGCACCTAGGCTGGGGATGTGATAAAGGTCATTTGAACTTGGGTGATGGTACTTGATGGAATGGGTTTAGTGAAATATATATATATTTTTGAGACCATGGGCTTCAAAGCGGTGGAGTTTCTAAATCTGTAGTAATAGCGGGGCCGCCATTTATTAGAATAGCAGAAAAATGATTTTTATAGCTCCTTGTTGTTCTTAGGACGCGTTGGCCGGTGACAGTTACTTTTCTTGGAGTTTCCACTCTTTCAAGGTTTAATAATTTTTGCATAGTTGCATCTCTTTACGAAACTAGTTGAAAAAGCTTATGATGGATTTTTACTATGATATTGTTTTGGCTTATCTTACGATCATGTATGTAATTAGAAATGAATTTAACATCATGCATCTAGTTGCGCAGCAAGATATGAAGATGCAGGAACTAGAGAGACAAGGGGAAACATGATACAAAGGCAAGGAAGAGAAAACTCAGGTATGCAACATCTTCGTATGATTTTCATTTGAATACTATTAAAGGATAATGTTTAAAGTTGCTCCATTTCCTTCTTGTGTTATTGATAAATATTATAATTAGTAGAACCATGAATTCCTAATTGGGTTAAAATGGTATGTTATATTTATTTTAAAAAAAAAAAGTTGTTGCATTTTTAGGTGTAAGTTTTGGGCATTACATTTTGGTATCAAAGCCTAGGTTGCAGTACTAGGATCTCTGGGTAATCTTGTTGCTTATGTTGTTATTGTGAGATGTGAGCTAATGGTTAGTGGTTACTAAATGTACTTGGTGTATACATTTTTTTTATGATTGTAGGCAATTAGGTTGGAATAACATGTTTGAAGATATAATATTTACTATGTTCAAAAACATTTCTATTGCATGTATATTTAAGTGAATTATTCCACTAGAAGAGTATGATGCTTGTGTAATTTAAATGCACTTGATTATGTAAAAATATGATGTTATTTATGCCCTTGTGTATGTGAAAGAACCTGTAGCAGTGATTGTGTTGGGTGTTGTGTGAAACCCGTAATTGCTTGGTGTGCCATGGGGTGGTGTCATTAAACACTCAACCATG